>JAHFWL010000733.1:0-114569 GCA_021292165.1 Shinisaurus crocodilurus | reverse complement strand
AAGAACCAAGGCTTCTTCAGGGTAGGCTGGAATACTGGCTAGCAACAGGAAATTGATCCATTCTATGAGCCAGTGGAGAGCCGGTGTGGCGTAGTGGTTAGAGTGTTGGACTAGGACTCAGGAGATATGAGTTCTAGTCCCAACATGGTCATGAAGACTGGATAACTTTGGGCCTTTCACTGACTCTCAACCTAACCTACCTCACAGGCTTGTTGTGAGGAAATAATGAAAAGGAGGAGGATTATGTAAACCGCCTTGGATTACTTGCAGGAAAAAGGTGGGATATAATATAAGATATAAGAGACTGAGAAGTGAGAAGATATTCACCCATAAATGTTTGCACCAAAAAGCAGAGTGGCGGATCCACCCGCTTACCTTGGGCTCCAGTACTTATATCCAGTGGTACATACAGGTGAGACAGATACAGCTGAAAGCCAACAAGAAACAACCAAGGCTTCTTCGGGCCAGGGTAGTATGCAACACTGGCTAGCAACTGGGAATGGATCCATCATAAGTACTACTACAAGAGAGTATTTGATAGAATATGGCAGAGAAAGAACAGCAAATGCAGGGAAGGAGGAAGGACCAGACTGAGAGAAGCCATGGCATTTTCATAGGAACAAACAAAGCTTTCTTTAAAGTGAATCAGATCACTGGTCCATATAGCTGGGTACTGTCTACTGTGGCTTGTGGCATCTCTCCAGAATCATGGGGTGAAGAAAATCTTTCCCAGCCTTTTGATGTGAAATCTTTTGACTGTGGATGCCAGAGATTAAACCTGCGATCTGTGACATACAAAACATATCTTCTCTGACTGAGCTATAGATTCCACTAGCCCACCACATGAGGCAAAGCGCAGAGGAAGTGGAATTCAAAGCATGTAAGTGGGGGGAAGTCCAAGGGGCCAGGGAAAAGCTGAGTGAACCAGCACTGGAAGTCAGGGGAGTATATTTTCACTGGAAACCCCCCCCCCCAACTAAGAAGGGCCCTACTAGATCAGACCAGAGGTTCAATCAGTCCAAATGTCTACTTCCCACAGTGGCCAGCCAAGTGCTTTTCAGAAGCCCACCAACAGGATCTGAAAGCAAGAGCCTTCTCCCACTATGACTTCCCAGCAAGTGGTGTCTGCCTCTCCACCTGCATATTTCTTAAAGCCATGATGGCCAGTAACCATTGAGATCAAAGCACGGCAATCATTCATTTGAGCAGCACAGGGAGCACAAAGGCAGTGTCTGATCTCCAGGCTCCCAGGGTCTAGCATCATGCCAGATACAGGATTACAGATGAGACTGATGGGGTGAGGCTTAAAAAAATCCTCTCCTTAATAAAAAAAGCATTGACAGAATTAGAGCAACAAACACTTCTGCTGCCCAAATGGACACATTTTATTATTCCTGCTTTTTTTTTTTTTTTTTTTTTTAAAAAGCTTGCTTAAATAGGCCACATTTCCTTGGAAGAAAACAACAACAGTCAATTCTCCCCCCCCCCAAATGTGCTGCTGCCAGTAAACTGCAAAGTCAGAAGTAAATACCCACTGGTGACAGGTGGTGGTGGTTTCCATGAGACACTGGGGTGGGAACCCATACAGATCAGAAGTATATTCTCTTTTGGATCCCTCTGGCTGCTTTTTCTTCTTCTTAAATTAAATCGCAGCCAGTTCAAGCATACATTTATTATATTTTTTAAAGCAGAAGTAATGTTACATGTAGTTTGGCCATCACATCCTGCCGGTGAAGCACCCAGAAACATTGCAGGGTCACATACCCAGATTCTGTCTTGTTTCCCCATGATTGTCTAGTCAGAGCATATTCAATAATCCTTCAGGAACATGCCCCAATAGTATTACAGATCAGTAAAAAATATTGAGTACAAAGGAGTCAAAGTGACTCATTTTCTTGTTCATGGCTTGTAATTGGGGAGGGGGGGGATAATACATGTGGCCAGATTGTGTATTGCTTTCAGTGGCAGTTTTAATATTTTAAGCTGCTTCAGTTCCTTGTATACATTAGCTTGAACACTGCTGGAGAAAGATAATCAATCATTCAAAAAAAAAAAAAGAAAGAAAAGGAAACATAATTAAAATCTTTTAAAAAGCAGAATGCCTTCTAAAGAATACCTGTAGAAATTGCACACAAATCAGAAATAAGTTGCATTCATGGTCAAACTTATTTTGCACAATAGTCCTGTCTACTTGGAAGTCAGTCCTTTTGAATTCAATGGGGCGTAAGTTTGCTTAGGGTGGTGGCTTTTAGTAACTCATAACATATCTGTTGTAACCAGCACAGGAATTTAATTTTATAACAACACTCACCTTTTGAAGCTTCAAATGGGGAAGGTGTTGGGAGAAAGAAGATGAGTATGCAGGACCGGTGCAAGGCAGTTTGGTGCCCTAGGCAAGATCAGATATTTAGTGCACCCCCTTCCCACTTGAGAGCGCTGTATTTTTTTCCAAGGCGTTTCTGGCGCCCTCTTTAGCCCTGCGCCCTAGGCAGCTGCCTAGTTGGCCTAATGGTAGCACCGACCCTGTGAGTATGTAAGGGGCACAAAACTTAAAATTTATATATGTGGAGTTAGATACACACCCTGTTCCTCCCTCCCCGAAGGCAGTATCTGGACAAACAGTCTTGACCGTTATCAGATTAGAACCCAAAGGAAGGGCACTAAGAGAAGGTGACTTACAGTAAGCAAACCAACATCTAATGCATGTACATAAATGAATGCTGCTGCACACGTTTTGACTCTACAGTCTTCTTCAGGGACACATGCATGATTAATCAGAGTTCTTCAAAATAAATGCAGCCAAAGTATTTGGTTACGAGGGCACAAGCTCTTAACAGTAAAATACGGAAATAAGTTTATTTGAACATCTTACTTATATTTCCCCAATGTTGTGATTATAAATCACATCTGATCATTTTATATGAAATAGAACTCAGCAAATAATTTTAAAAAAATACTGTAAATGCTCCTCTGATTAGATCTGCTAGGTCTAGGTAGAAACCCCTCCAACAGAAAATCCCAAGCAATGGTTATATCTCTATTAAAAACAAGGGCTTATCCCATACATCAGGGGTACATGTTGGACAATATGCAACCTTTGAATTGCAAGCAAGCATCCCATGCTGCTCTACACTGCAACCCTGTTATGAATGGAATAATCATCATTGTTCTTGTGGAAAGAATAACAAAAATTAATGTCAGGTATCAGCTGGAGTAACCTCTGAACTGGGAGTGCAAAGATACTCACGAGGGAGGGGGGGGAGGACCGGTTCGCACGACCCAGGCATGGGTGGACCCCGGTGGAGCTGGCAGTCCCCGCACCGCAGTGCAGGCCTCCCGGCGCTAGGGGGCGGGGGCTCAGGATGCCCAGAGGGGCCGTTTGCCCCTACAGGCTGGAGCGGCCGCAGCTCCGGCCGCTCTGGGCTGCCGCCTCTGTGCAGCCTCCACAGGACGGCTGCCCGCTGTTCGCACGGCAGGATGGCCACACGCGGTAGGGGCTTACCCCTACCATGGTCACTTTGCATGTGTCCTGCGCGCGGCTGTCCCAGGGGGGCACCCCCTGGTCGGCGTTCACATTGAAAGGGCGATGATTCAGCCCTGAAGGCTTACAACCAATCCACCCTGTAGGCCTGCCGGCCTCGTGGAAAAGCAGAGCGTGAGATGGAAGATTTAAGATCCTGTTCTCTGTGTGTAACGGCCCATGAGGTTACACACAGAGCTCCAGACCTGTCTCTCCCCCCTCGCAGCATTCCAAGTGTCTCGGATTACAGCCAGCTCGCAGCCTCCTCTTGCAGCATTCAGTAATAAGGAAATAACTCTGAAAGACTTCACAGGTTTCTTTCTACCTGTTTATTTCTACATCAGAGTATACAATCCTTCTACATTACAGTCCATATTGCAGATTATAATGCATAGCACGCATTAGTCCAGTGGAGCAAGTCCGCCCCAGCACAGACGTTACATGTTTGCAAGTCCAGCAAGCAATAGTCAGAGCATCAGAGAGAAGACAAGAAGCAATCCATCTCTCTACTAAAAATGGCTACAGAACGAAACCTAACAAATCAATTCTACGTCATCAGAAAGTACAAACCATGTGATCAGCTCGTATTTCTTTCACACCTACTTTTCCCATGAGAACAAGCAGGAAGTGGCAGACACAACATGACTTGTTTTTCCAGCCATTCTGTACCTTTCCAAATGAAAACAATTGTGCCACAGCTGTTGTTTTGTTACATGTCACAACACACGACATGGGAACTGCTGGGGACTTCTGCTCCCCCGCGGTTCCCATGCCGTGTGAACACGCCCAGAGAGAGAGAGAGAGATGGATGGATGGAGGAATGCTGATGTTAAAATGGAGATAACATGCAAATGAGTAATTTAAATGGGAGATATTGGTCTAAAGGATTATGCACACACCCAGCAGGGAATCAGGCTACAAGCCATGTCGTATCTTACAGCTTAAAAACTTAAGACTGGAAAGATTCTCAAGGTTCAAAAAGAGCCAAACTTAAGATTGGAACAATGAGAAAAAACCAAATTTGACAGATTCATCCATGCCTAGTACACCCAACAGAACACACAAATCATGTGCGGCTCCTTATCCATTGCAGCTTTTATTCTGAGCTTTACGAGGGAGAGAAAAAATGGAACACAGGCCCTGTCCAGACAACCAAAGCATTATGATGTACATGTGAATGGGGCGGGGGGGGGGGTGCGCTCTGCTTGCCTATGATTAAATATACCATGGAAGTATAGCAAAAGTGGTGTTGGGTCAGATGTGCACCTGCTACTTGCTACGGACCTTCCTGCCCACAAGGTCTGTCTGCCCAGGGACCCACGTACAATTCAACGCACATGAAGCTGCCTTCTACTGCTTTACCTAGCTCAGTAGTAGTAGTCCACTTCGCAGTGGTGCAGCTAGGGCTGGCGCTTGGGGCCAGCGTCCAGGGCCCTGCAGCCCAGGGGTTCTCCAACTGACCACCAAGAAAGTGGCAGGTGCATAAGCAAACTCCATTCTGTTCTGGTAGTCATGACGGTGCTGGGCGCCAGGTTAAGACCATCTCCGCTCAGGCATTTGGCAGCTTATGATGAGGTGTTCTTTTTAAAGCAGGACCTGGATCTTTCTTATATATACCGTATTTTTCCGTGTATAAGACGCCCCCATGTATAAGACGCCCCCCACTGGGCAGTTTCGCAACCGCGCGGTTCTCTCCTTGGCTTACTTCCATGTATAAGACGGCCCTCAATTTTTAGTCTAACAATTTTAGGAAAAAGTATAGTCTTATACATGGAAAAATACTGTATATGTGTGTGTGTGTGTTGTCTGTTTATATGTTTGCATGTAAATGGGTTTTTATCCTATGTATAACGTATTTTAGTGGTTTTTAATCTTTGTGAACTGCCCAGAGAGCTTCGGCTATTGGGCAGTGTAGAAATGTAAGAAATGAAATGAAGTAATTTGAGTGAATCTAAAATGCAAAACTGGCTGCACATGCTCAGAGCATTTATCATCATCGTCGTCGTCATCATCATCATCATCAGGGTTGGCAAACAGTTTTGTTGTAGTTGTTCTGTCGTATCAGGAATGTAGACGTTTAAAATGGTGGCTGGGGTGGGGGGGAAGAGGAGAAATGTTAGCGGTGTGATTCACAACGGACGTAATGCACATGGCCGTCTAAAGGAGGGCCCCATAAAACCATTAATTCTAAAATTACCCAGCTGAGCCGCCTCACCCAGTATGGGATACTTAGGGCGCAACCCTATTCAAGCCTGTTTAGACAGAAAAAAAAGTCCCACAACTCCCAGCATGCTTCAGCCAGCATGGAAATTGTAGGACTTCCCCACCCCCCCACCCCCGTCTAAACATGCATAGGATTGTGCCTTTAGAGCTTCAAGAGAGCCAGGAGTAGCCTAGTAGGAGTGGGCTGCAAGCTGAGCAGGTAAACTCACCTCCCACCTGTATTTGCCACACCAAAAGGCCACGGCAGTTTTGGTGTGTGTGTGTTTTAAAGATTACACACACACACACGGGGGGGGGGGTATCTATATTTGGAGTTCTGCATTGATCCCATCCCCCCCCCTTTCTCTTCTCATCATCACACTCTCCCACGCACTGTAGCAACAAGGAAATGTAACAGTTTTTTTTCCCCCAGGCTGGGCTGTGAAACCGACAAAACACGCGTTCTGATTTGCCACGATTGCTTTGCTATTCCATTGTCTGCATTTTATTGCAAACCCATTAAGACATTTGGCCCGGTCAGATGTGTTAGTCGGAACACTCGATGCAGACGATCAACCCGCAAACTCCACGGGGAAAGATCTCTCCCAGATCGAGTAGACAGCTTGATTTTGTTTATGGAAAGCTTTTCCTTCTGTGAGAAGCGGAAGCTCCAGAAACTAAGCCGCCCCCTAGTTAAAGAAGAGAGGGTGTGATGCAAGAAGAGGAGGATCTATTCTGGGGGAAGTCAGGAAACTCTGACTGGTAATGAAAGCTCATCCAATCCCTTCCCTTTCTGGGAAGAATTTCTCAGCTACTTAAGAAGATATTCACTCCCGTTTATTTCCCTTTGCAGTTTCCAATCCAGACGCTGAACAATGAGGCTGCGAAAACAGACTGCCCGACTCAAAAGTCCGCAGGGGGAGATTGCAGCGGAGTCCGATGAATGAAATCACAGCGCGCATTCGCCGCCGAGAAAACAGACTGCATATGGTGGTGGGAGTAAGAAAACGCTTTCTTTTTTGCTGCGGAAAGCCAGAAGACCACTGAAAGGTTCGTCTCTATTCCAGCCTCATTGCTTAAGACGGCTTGTGAGGATTTGGGAAGGTTACTTACAACATCTGGGACTGTTTCGATTAGAAAGAAGAAGGCGAGTAAGGGGAGGCATTATAGAGGTGTACAAAATTATGTATGGTGTGGAGAAAGTGGACAGGGAGATATTTTTCTCCCTCTCTCATAATACTAGAACCCAGTGGGACCATCCCATGCAGCCGACTGGTGGGAGATTCAGGACAGATAAAACGAAGTACTTCTTCACACAGCGCATAGCTAAACTATGGAATTCACCTCCGCAAGATGTAGTGATGGTCACCACCAATTTGGCTGGCTTTAAAAGGGGATTGAACAAATCCCCTTTTAAAGAGGAGGAGAAGGCTATCAATGGCTACTAGCCCGGTATCGGAGGCAATACGCAGTTGCTGGGGTGCTGTTGCATTCATGTCTTACTTACGGGTTTCCGACAGGCAAATGTTTGGCCACTGTGTGAACAGAATGCTGGACTAGATGGACCCTTGGTCTGATCCAGCAGGGCTCTTCTTATGGTCTTATGTGCTATAGCAAAGTTGGGGAACATGTGGATCTCCAGATGTCGTTGGGCCGAGACTCCCCTCACCCCTCACTAATAGCTATGCTGGCTGGGGCTGATGGGAGTTGCAGTCCAACAGCAGCTGGAGGGGCACATGTTCCCCACCCCTTGGCTATAGAATGGTGGGCAAAATCTTCAGAGGTGGCAAAAGACTTAGAGTAAGTAGTGCTCCACTTATAATTAGTATGATCTCCTTCCTTGGCCACTCGTGTCTCTGGGGTTGCCAACTGACTGGGGGGCAGGGAGCCAGACTCACAGTTCTGAAGTAGGAAGGCATTTACGTTATCAAGATTTGATGTCTTGCCCTCTATGCTCTTGGAGGGGAGATATCAGAGAATACCATTTCATGATCGTCTCTGTCCCTGTAAGAATGGGGAAGTTGAAACTGTGGGTCATGTACTTTTATACTGCCCCTTCTACTGGGATCTTCGTAAAGATCTTATTTTACCTATTTTATATAACTGCCCGGGCAGAACTGAAAAATTTTACATTTCCTTGCTACTCTCTGTCTCTGATAAGGTTCCACGGATTACTAATAAAGTGGCTAATTTTTGTGCATACCGTATGTTATAACTTGCCGCACCTTCTTAGCCTCTGACTGATATAATTTTGATGTAAAATTATGAACCCTATACACTTCAGATGTATGTTGGTGTACAGCAGTTATGTTTGTAGCATGGATTGTTTTTCTGTTATAATGTGTTTTTGCTGGTTCTGGTCAATGACCGTAATAAACATTCATTCATTCATTCATTCACAGTGGTAGCTGTAAAAGTGACTCGGTGTGCAGAAATCAGCTGGTGAAAGGGTTCATACCATGGAGATAGTTTATTGCCTGCTATAAATGTCTATAGGTCACTGGTGTGGGTAACTGGTGGCCCTCCAGATTTTTTGGCCTACAACTCCCATGATCCCTCACCATTGGCTATGATGGCAAGGGCTGATGGGAGTTGTGGGCTGAAACATCTGGAGGGCCACAAGTTGCCCACCCCTGCTGTAGATCAAGCTGGTGTTAAAGGCACAGCTATGGTGGTCAGTTTAAAGGTTGGCTTCCTTACCTGTGCTCTTTGCCTTTTGCTCCTAATTTTTTCAGCTTTTTAACACCAGGATTTATTTATTTATTTATTTATCGTATTCATACACTGCTCCATATCTAAGCAGATTTTGGAGTGGTGAACAATTAAATGATAAAAACAGATAAAAACAATGTGCAGAAAACAAGGTACAGTAATACCTTGGATTGCAAGTAACTTGGTTTGAGAGCGTTTTGCAAGACAAGCAAATTTTTAAATATTTATTTAAAAATTTTTTACTTGATATACAAGCAACGTCTTGCAATACAAGTACTGTAGTACAGCTTAAATTAAAAATCTCTGTACAATTTTTTTTGGGGGGGATTTCGTTTTGATATAACGAAATGCATTACAAGCATTTTGCATTACAAGCACGTTTCTGGAACGAATTATGCTCTCAATCCAAGGCATGTCTGTAACATTAAAACTGTGGCTGGTCAGCGTGGAAGGCTTCCTGGAACAAGGATGTCTTCATCAGGCGCCGAAAAATATGCAGTATCGGAGCCTGCCTGAGCTCCAGAGGCAAGGAATTCCATAGAAATATTAAACATTTAAGATCTGCCCTCCTGATGGCTCTCTTGCTCTGTTCTCCCCCCCCCCCCCCACTGAGACAGAACTCCTAGACCCAGTGGAGGCAGCTAGGAAATTTTAGGCCTTGGACTTGATGGTCTCATGCCCCCACCCAGCCTTTAGATGGCCATGTGTATTACTTTGGTTGTGAAGCTCACACAACTAACATTTTTCTTCCCCGCCCCACCCGGCATGCCAATGCTTCACAACTGCTTCTGTAATCTTGATCTGTTTCAACAAAAACAATATTAGCAACTGTTTGCCAGCCCTGCTTTAAAAAAACAAAAACAAACAAACAAATCACCACACACTCTGTGGAGGTACAGTTTTGCATTTTAAACTCATTTAAATCATAGCACCGTCATGACTACAGGAATAAAATGGGGTTTATTTCTGATGCCCTGATGCACATAAGAACATCAGAAGAGCCCTGCTGGATCAGACCAAGGGTCCATCTAGTCCAGCATTCTGTTCACACAGTGGCCAACCAGCTGCCCACGGGGATCCCATAAGCAGGACATGAGAGCAACAGCACCCTGCCGCCGATGTTCCCCAGCAACTGGTGTATATGGGCATACTGCCACCCTCTGGGTGGTCATTTGGGAGTTCCCAGGGCTGCTTGGCGCTGGACTTTGCTCCCAAAGAGCAAGCCTAACTGCACTTCTGCCTAGACCTAACAGAAACAGAACTTCTGTGTGGTAGCGAGTCATAATATGATTTACTTTCACTACCACAGAACTGTTGAGAAGGGAGTGAAGGGTGTTACATATTTGTTTCTTAGAGTAACAACTATGCCAGAGTCATAGTAGTTTAGGGCTTTGCATTGTGACCCAGGGGATCTGAACTTTATTGAAATTTATTTTAAAAAAAAATATCTACCTAATAAAATGTTCTCTGGGAGGATTACAAACAGATTAAAATAATAAAATGCCATACAAAACAACAAACAACACAGGGATAGATAAATATAAAACTATTTTTAAAAAACAGCCATAAAATCCAAGAACTAAGTCTCTAAAGGTGCAGTCCTATGCAAGTTTAGACAGGAAAAAAGCCTACAACTCCCAGCATGCCCCAGCCAGCTGGCTGGGGCATGCTGGGAGTTGTAGGCCTTTTTTTCTGTCTAAACTTGCATAGGATTGCGTCTTGAAACTGTAATCTCACTCCTAATAGACAATCACTTTCTCTTATGAACCAGTATGTTGCATAGAACCATTGGACTTGAACCGGGACTTAAATCCTAATCGACTGTGAAGTTAGCTCAGTTGTTTGGAAGCAAGTTACCATTTCTCAGCCTGACCCATTTTGTAGGCTTTTTATTATTTATTTTATTTAGGGAATTGGTACCTTTCAGTGCTGCTAGTCCCAGGGAGCCTGACAAGCCATGCAAAAATGAGGGAGAACAGTAAAACCATGGATCAAACCATTAAAACAGCTCAGCAGAACGGTACGACCATAAGGACATCATAGTGGAATAAAACCAGTTTCAACCACCATTTTAAAAGCTCTGAGAAAATACAAAGGTTTTCACCTGGTTCCAGACTGACATGTGTGTAAGTGGCAGGCACACTTCCTAGGGGAAAGTGATCCGGAAGTAGGGAAGAGGGGGAGGGGGAAACAGTGCAGGATGAAATACAGAAGGAGAAAAAGAGGTAAAGGAACTTGCATGAAATTGTGAATTGTCCAGAATCTCTAAGGGCGCGCAATCACCCTCCAAACTCGGATGATTACGGGCATCCTATGCAGAGTGGGAGGAGCACGGAGGCAAAGGTCGCCTCTGCGTTCCTCTCGCTCCGCAAAGCACTTGGATGGATGATTTCAGCTGTCTACGTGTGGTGCTTCAGAGCGGTAGGGAAGGAGGCTGAGGCTCCAGCGGGATACGTTGCACCTTGGCAGCACCATAGATTTCATAGATCATTGAGTTGGAAGGGGCCTACAAGGCCATCGAGTCCAACCCCCTGCTCAATGCAGGAAACTAGAGGAAGGGTCTCCCATCCAAGTAATAACCAGGCACCAGTCTCCTCCCCTCCCCCTGGAATGCCCCCAAAAGCGCTTCTCCGAGGTCACTCTTATGACCTCGGAGAAGCAGCTGGCATGGTTCTTTCTGCACCAGCTGCAAGGGGGGGGGAGGGGGATCCAAGCGTAGATCCCCAGCTACAAGGTCAGAGTGATTTTCCATCCTCCTAGCTGGGAATCTGAAAAAATCTTATGGCTGTCTAGCGGCCATAGGATTGTGCTGTAAGAGATGTTGCTTTACCAACAACAAAAAAAGGAATTCTTATGGTCCCGAGGAAGATTTCCACCGATATGCATTGGACAATTTGCTATTTCATTCATATTCCCTATTATTATTCTTCCCAGATTGAGGCTTGCCTCTTTTCTCTCCCTCTCTCCCAAAGGTGGGCCTGAGAAGGCCCACGTGTGTTTACAGACAGGCTTGTATGGGAGAAAGCAATCCTTTAGGTACATGGTGGGTCCCAAGCTGAGTTGAGGTTAGAATAAACTTAATAACCCCATGTTGGCCACCCTAAATTTTATAACTCTGTATGTAGGCCATCCTAAAATTCTTGGAAGAAGGATGGGACACCAGTGAGATAGATATCGCTAATTTACCTCTGTGTCCTCTCTTCTCTGCAAACAGGATTGTGCAATGAAAGGACATCAGGCATTTCATTAAGAACATGATGTGGAAAAGCAACCTTCCCCTTCTGGATAAGGGAGAGGAGAACAATGGAGAACTCGGTAATCTTACATTCTGTGGCGACGTACATGGCTTTTTAAGGTTAAATGAACCAATCCTCCAGAGCATCACAATCTTTAATTGCACATTTGGACTGGTGCAGACTGGGATTGCCATCTGGTTTCTCAGCTTCCACATCAAGATGAGTAATCCTTTGATCACCTACTTCCTGAACTTGGCTGTAGCGGACTTTGGCACCCTCACTTTTTTGCTTGTTTTTGCTAGCCTTTCTATCACAGAGCACTATCATCAATTGGCAACAAGCACCTCATCATCCAAGGTATCAGTAGTTTTCCTCTTCCTCTTTGCATATACAACAGCCTTGTGCCTGCTGACGGCCATCAGCGTGGAGAGGTGTCTATCTGTCTGTTTTCCAGTCTTGTACCGATGTGACCGTCCAAAACCCATTTCTGTTATTGTTTCATTCCTGATCTGGTCCATGTCTGGATTGCTGTATGGAATAACAATGATATTGTACTACGATGGTTTACATGAAAGTTCTGCCATGATGATCCGGATTATCTGCTCTGGGAACACTTTTATCCTCACTCTTCTTATGGTTGTCTCAACATTGATCCGGTTCACCAAGATTTGCTGCAATTCACAACAAGATCAGCCAAGTATACTATGGATTACCATTCCTCTCACACTCATTTTCTTCATCTTCTTTGCCATTCCGGTCAGTGTCTTCTACTTCACAGACTATTTATGTTATCCTCTCCCTCCTATGTTCATGTTGATCTGTTTCCTCCTTACCTCTTTCAATAGCACTGTGAACCCTCTAATTTACTATGTGATTGGAGGGCAATGGAAGCATTGGAACAGGAAGAGAACCAAAGGGTTACACAAAGTTTTAAAGTAGATTCCAGACTGTAAAGCTATGATTTTCATACTGTGTTCTAGGGAAGGCCAGGGTTTCTGAGAAGATTATCATGGATACTTCTTCTGGGGAATCCCAGCATTTTCCAGAATATTTATTGCATATTTATAAGCTGCCTTTCTGGACCAAGTCCATCAAAGGCAGTAAAAATAAATAAATAAATAAATATGGAATAATGATTAGGGGTAGACAATCCGCCCACCACCTGACTTGCAGTGCGCTCGGCAAGCACTGCTGCTTATGGGTGCAGCCGAGCAGCCCGACGGACACGAGTGAGGCCCGAACTGGGCCTGCTCGTGTCCGCGCGGGCTCCCAGCCACCCACGCGGGCTTACCTGCAGGCTCTCCGGCTCTGCGGAGAGCCTGCCTCCCCGTCTGCTGGTCCCATCGCATCACTTCCAGCGCGGAGGAAGTGACGCGACGGGACCCTGCTCCGTCACGCTGGACCCCCACGCTCTGTTTTTGGCGGGAGGAGCCAGGGCAACAGGGCTGTTTAAGCCCTGTTGCCCTGATTCCTCCCACCAAAACAGAGCGCAGGCGGGGGTCCAACGCGATGGAGCAGTGGCTCCGGCGGCGGCGGAGGTGGTGGAGGCGGCACGCAAGACCAGGTAGGGGTCCTGTGGCGGCGGCGGCAGGGGGCAGGGGGGTCCGGCGGAAGCGGCGGTGTGGGGGCATGCGCGGGGGATTTCTCTGGCAGCAGCTCGAGTGGCGCGGAGAACACTCCGCGCCGCTCTGAAGAGCGAGCTTGGGCCGCCGCCGCTGCGGAGGGCCAAACCCGGAACGAGTCGCCAGCCGCCGCAAGGCTCGCCTCCCACTGCTACATGCTGCTGTGCCTGCCAAGCCAGGCTGAAAGTGAGCTCAAGTACATACTGGTAAGTGCTAGACCATTGGATTATGTGACAATTATATTGTACTGGCTATGCTGATTACCAGGCATTTTCAGGCCCAATTTAAAGTGCTGGCATGGGCCATTAAAGCCCTAAATCACAGGTTACTTGAAGGCTCCCTTCACCCGTACCAACCTACCTGCACTCCAAGATCAACATGGGAGGCCCTATTAGCGTGCCTGGCAGTCAAAGCAATTAGACTGCTGGGGATAGGGTCATTTTGGTAGTGGCTCCTTGCTTGTGGAACTCTGCTCCAATTGATGTCCGCCAGGCCCCATCATTACAGGACTTCAGGCTACTCCTAAAGCCGGGCTGTCAAACACGGATTGGTCTGGGGGCTGGATTTCCCCTCCAGACGAATCTGGCAGGCTGTGCTGCTATGGCTGGTTCAGGTTCAGCATTAGGGCAAACTAAGAGGAAAGTCTGACAGCAAGTCAGTAAACAGGCAAAAGTCAAGTTCTGTCGAATCAGTCCAGCAAGAGGGCAGTTCAAGCAAGAGTAGTCAGTGCAAGGGTCAGAGTACAGTGTTACCAGTAAAGAAGGAGCATTCCAAGCAGAGCCGGTGCAAGGCAGTTTGGTGCCCTAGGCAAGATCAGGTATTTAGCACCCCCCCCTCTTCCCACTTGAGCCCTCCCTCCCTCCAGCCCTTTGCTCCTGGCGCCCCCTTTAGCCCAGCGCCCTAGGCAGCCGCCTAGTTGGCCTAATGGTAGCACCGGCCCTGATTCCAAGAGAAAGGTCTGAGGCATGGCCAAGGTCAAAGCATAGGAAAGCAGTCCAATACAAACAGTCCAAGAGCAGAGTCAAGCAGGGGTCCAGAGGTCAGCACCACAGAGGATCAGTCATGAAGCATGGTCAGGGATACAAGGCCCTGGAACTGGTAAAATGACATTTTTCCAGCAGTGGCTGTAGTGGAAAAAGTAGGAAGACCATTGTGATCTCAAGGAGACAATGGTGTATGGCCACTGTTGTATCTGTCTCTAGGTCCCTCTTGTATAAACATACCTGCTCTTTTTGTCCTTAGTAGTCCGCCTGAATTCACTACTGTTTATGCTGACTTGATATTTAGCATGCAATACCAGTGAGCTCATAATGTTTAGAGTTTGTTGTGAGGAGATTCCCAAATAAAGTCTGTCCTTGGACAGGCTTCAACTTGGCGAGGATGTTGGCTGATTAGAAGCACTTCAGTCATCCATGGGCTGGACTCCCATGGCACATAATGGGAAGGAACTTGGTTATCAGCTGGCCAGATTTCAATGACTTAGATAAGAGGAGGTTCATCAATGGAACTGTCAAGATGACCTGGAAACTGAGTGGGCCCAGATGGTTTCATGGTCCACTTGAAAGGATTGTTTATAGTTAGTCTGAGAATCCGTTATGGAAGTGTCTATCGCAGGGGTCCCCAACCTTTTTCAAGTCGTGACCCCCTTTTATAATAGCCAAGTAACCTGCGACCCCCTGCCACATTTGCATAAATAAAAAGGCATTTTTAATAGGGTAAAGAAAACACATTAAAAATAGATTTTTTTCAGAATATAATTCTAATAGACATTACCATAGCAGGCAAGCAGCAATCCTACAAGGGAGCAAGAGCGAAATTTACTTCCAAGTAAGGCTGCAAATCCTATTCACATGCTTCACTTAACTTGGGATGGGGAAAATGTCTGAATTCAGCGGGACTTCCTTCCGAGTAAGCATGCCCAGGAGGACTTGAGCTAAATTCGTGTGTAAGAACTGGGTTAAAATCACCTCCACGATCGCTGTTAGCAGCTGTTTTTTTCTTCTTGTTGTTTGTGGGGTTTTTTTGTGAACTGCGGAGAGTTTGTAGAAGGTAAAAAGAGAGAGAGAGAAAAGAAGAAGTCCTGGCAGCGCAG
Organism: Shinisaurus crocodilurus; assembly: GCA_021292165.1. Taxonomy (NCBI): domain Eukaryota; kingdom Metazoa; phylum Chordata; class Lepidosauria; order Squamata; family Shinisauridae; genus Shinisaurus; species Shinisaurus crocodilurus. Next base: position 99,185 of record JAHFWL010000733.1, on the reverse strand, counting down.
GTGGGGCTTTTTTTGGCAGTAAGTTCTCACATTCCAAGATGGAGAAAAGAGGAGGAGGAGGGCTCCCTCCTAGCCTAGGACCCCAGTCAAGCCCCATTTCCCCCCTCCCCCATTGCCCAAGGCTGTGGAGTCGGAGTCGGAACATTTATCTACCGACTCCACAGCCCTGCCATTGCCACCGCCTCCTCTGTTGGAGGGCTGTGACTCCAAGCGTGCAATGCAGGTGCCCCCACCGGTTGCCGGCACCAAAAAGTGCCTCCTCCGGCAAAGTGGTGATTCGTGCCCGGTGTGCTAGCCAGTCTGAATGAAACACACCCGAGGTGGAGAAAAAACCCAGATTTATTTGAGGCCCCAAATTGGCTCTCGGAGTCTGAGACTCGGATCGAGGGCCCTGAAGCTCTTCTTTGGATGTTTTTTTATACAGCATTGCATTAGATACAGCAGCAAAAGGAAAACCATCTTTTATCTTGACCTTTCCCAAGTACACACGGCGACTTCCTCCTTCTATCTTGGAAGTACATCTCCTGCTGTGCCTTTCGAACGTGTGAAACTGACGCTAGCTTTCCCCCTTGCCCCGCCTCTCCTCGCTTGTCCCCTGTTTCCTTATCAGCATTCCCCCGTTCACATTCCTTTGCAACTCGGCAGGCAGACAAGCTCCACAGAAGGCAAGAAAGCAAGAGTCTCTAGCCGGGCCCAAACAAACATCAGAACAGGGGTACAAATACCAGTAGGGTCTCCAACACACCCTTTAGCAGGGAGGGGAGGGAGAGACTGAGCGTGTGTGTGTGTGTGTGTGTGTGTGTGTGTTACATGCATAGTTGGTGGATGTGACTTTGCCACCGCCGCCGCTGCTGCTCCTGTAACCAGCCGGCCCACGTCCTCTTTCCCAGGAAGGCTGCAAGGCGAGGAGGGAGCAGCAGGCTTCACGGCGGGGGCTTCTTCTCTCTTTCCAGGGGAAAGGGGAGGAGGCAGGATGAACAACGGCCGGCTGCGCCTTGGGAGGCTCTCGCTGCTGCTGCTGCCGCCCAGAAAACACTTTGCGACCCCCTTGGGGGTAGCGAGCGACCCACAGGTTGGGGAATGCTGGTCTATCGGGACAAAGCACATTAATCTTGTCCAGTTTAATGAGACCAGATTTGCAATAATGTGATTATTGCAAACAGAGAAAACCTATATAAGATTAGGGAATCCTTAGGAGGGGGGAGAACCTCGACACAGACCTAGCCGCGCAGAAGGTGCTGTGTGCCGGCCAAGGAGTCCCATCCGTTGTCATTCCTTCGAGGGGTTCCCGACAATGGAAGGAACGTAAGCGTTGTGCTCTGCCTCCGCCTTGCTTCTATAATCTCTTTTCTGTGGTTTGCTAATAAAGCTCTTCAACCTGCACCCATAAGTGTGCTCATTGTCTCTCTGGAGCCTCAAAAGAACCGCCGCCTTTGGCAGAACAGTGGGTGGGCTGGGACTGAAGGTTTATGTAGCCTGAGCTCCCAGAGCTCCACCCAGGGTTGTGTTGCAGGGCTCTCCTGGCAAAACTCCTACTCATGAGGAAAGCCTTGTGCACGAGGAGTCCTTTACTCATGAGGAGCCCCCCTTTGTAAATGGGAACTCCTCCTGGCCTGCCTCTTGAAATAATGATGATCGCGGGCTAGGGGGTTGCTCTGCCTCTTCCTCAAAGAAAGAGTCCCCCACCTCTTGCAGGGATGGACCTGCACCCATTTCTCTTGGGGGACCAGACTCCTCCTGGTCTTCTGACATGGGTTGTTCTGCAGTGTTCTTCATCTCTGGGAGCTCCTCTGAAGAGGATTTCTCCAGTGGGGGAATTACACAGGCTAGAAGATATCAGAGGATGAAGCCCAGCCCCCCCCAAACCCCTCCCCCTCCCTGATATCAGCCAGTCCCAAATATTTTGCTTTTCCCTGTGCAGCGAGAGGCATGTCACTCCATGTCTCTCTGTGCAGGAGAGAAGGACTCAGACAGCACTTGAAGGATCCACCAAAAAGTGCCTCCTCCGGCAAAGTGGTGATTCATGCCCAGTGTGCTAGCCAGTCTGAATGAAACACACCGAGGTGGAGAAAAAACCCAGATTCATTTGAGGCCTCAAATTGGCTCTCGGAGTCTGAGACTCAGACCGAGGGCCCCTGAAGCTCTTCTTTGGATGAAGAAAGAAGAGCTTCTTTCCACTCATCCAATGGAAAGGTGAGTGACGCACAAATGGATTCCTTTATCTTTTACAGAAATGGATGAATTAATTAATATAAAATCTGGAGTGATGGTGAAGCCCTGATCATTATGCCATATAGACTGAATGTGCAGTCTAACACATGTCCCAGAATTCTTGAGATATACAAGGGTCCTATAGGAGGTCTGCTAGGGGTTCCTTGGCTGCCAAGTCAATGTGGAAAGCCTATAAGGCATGAGGGGCTGGGGTATCTGGCAGCAGGACCAGGTATCTGTGCCAAGGGAGCAGATCTCAGGGGGGGGGGGAGAGAGAAAGAGAGAGAGAAATACTGGCCTGATCCCTTGATGGCAGCTCTCCAGGTTCTCAGGCAGACATCTTTCTCACCACCTGCTGTCCGATCTTTTTTAACTGAAGATGCCCAGAATTACACCTGCAACTGTGTGCATACAAATATCCTGGGCTCAACCACTGAGCTGTGGTGCCCTCTGTTGGTCTGCTGATGCTAGGCCCAAAGAACCCCTGTATTCAGCATGCAACAGAGGACCCATGATGAAACAAAATGGAAGACACCAATGCAAACAGTTCACGCAGGGTGCAAGCTGCTTGCTGAAGGAGGGTGGCTAGGGATGGATGTATCTCTCAAGACTGGTTTATCTCCAATGGATGTATCTCTCAAGACTGGTTTATCTCCAATGGATGTATCTCTCAAGACTGGTTTCTCCCCAATGGATGAAAGACTGGTTTCTCTCCAATCCAATTTTTCCAGTCATCAGTTTGGTTTGTTCTGTTTCCACATTAGGTTGAGATTTTTAAAAAATGCATGACAATTCATATTCATTATTATTTCTATTTCTCCTAATACACACAGATGGTGTGCACATCTCCCTAACATTCTGTGTGCACATCTGCCTAACGTATGCATTTGTGCATGCTTGTTTGATTGGAGAACTGCTCTGCAAAATTTTGAGAAGTGTGGATTTTGAAGGATAACTGAACTTCCGTTCTCAGATAGGTTCTAAAGTGCAAATTAGGTGAGTTTACTTTAAAAATGCAAACCAACCAATCTCTGTAGGTGGCCAGTGTGAAGCCTTGATGCTTGGGATGGATGAGATAAGAGTGCATGAGATAAGCACAGTAGCTTAAGGACTCGGAATAATGGGCTCAAGTTACAGGAACCTAGATTCCACCGAAACATCAGGAAAAATTTCCTGACTGTCAGAGCAATAAGACAATGGAACCAACTACCTAGGGAGGTGGTGGTGGGCTCTCCCAGTCTGGAGGCATTCGAGGTGCAGCTGGACGGCCACCTGTCAGGGATGCTTTGACCTGGATTCCTGCATCGAGCAGGGGGTTGGACTCGATGGCCTGGTAGGCCCCTTCCAACTCTACTTTTCTATGATTCTATGACGAGTTGTAGCATGCTTGGTTGTTGCTGTTTTAGAACAGCGCTGACAGGAGGCAAGTTGTGTATGAGAGTCCTACTGCAAACATTTTTACGTTTTTCTGGAAATCCTGAACATGTGCAGCAGGTGAAGTTCCTCCTCTGGGCTCAGTTCCAAACTGATGTATAAGTCTAGTGCATTCTCTCTAATCCAGTGTTCTCCTACCTTGGGTCCCCAGATGTTTTTGGCCTACAACTCCCAGCATGCCCCAGCCAGCTACGCTGGCTGGGGCATGCTGGGAGTTGTAGGCCAAAAACATCTGGGGACCCAAGGTTGGAGAACACTGCTCTGATCACTCTAAGGAAGAGTGCTTTGAATTATAGGGAAGGAATCTCTTCTTGCCCTGTGAAGTTTTTCCTCCCACAATGGAAGTTTTCTCTCTCGCATTTGCTGAACGTTACCCCACTTTTCTTTCTTCCCTTCTCTTTGGCTTTTTCTTGGCTCTCCTGGTGGAGCTTGGAACAATCCTTGCTCCACCCCCATTCTGCACGGGAGCAACAGATCTCTATTAAACTGAAATTTGGTGTAATTAAAGAGCTAGGGAACAGCTAGGGATGGAGGGATCTGTCAATCTCGGTCTCACCAAGATTGTCAGTTTTTTTGGGGGGGGGTCACGCTCATTCGTACCTTGCGTACCTTTCTGTGCACATTTTTAAATAATGTATGCATTTCCGTGCACATTTTTTAAAAATATGCAGAGTACGTTAAATCATTGAAAGGCTGTCTTGTGTGCACTTTCCTCTAATAAATACACTTTGTGCACACTTTCCCCCTAATGTGCACATGTTTGTGTGTATTTTTCCGCCCCAAAATCAGAAAGCTTGCAAAGTTGTGGCTTTCGGAATACAACTCTGTCTCAGCAAATCCATTAAATAACGACGACAATGATGACGACTAAGAGATGTTGGGTTCAGCTTCTGCTTTGCACCACACTGACAATGCGGCTCAGAGGAAGGTCAGTGACTGGTTTTAAGCTGGGTGATTATGCTGATGCCTCTGCTTCTGGCATACAATTAGCTCCTCCTTCATAGCAACCACTGCAACCTCCTGGATCATGTATATCCTAAAGCATCTTTCATGATTGTCCTTTATCTCTCTTGCTTCAGAGAAAGATACTAATCCGGCCATCTTCATTCCATTCAGTGACTGTTGATTGCTGTGTTCCTTTTTCTACACAATAAGTTCTGCTTCTTTGGAAGAGGCATGCCCGTCATTAAACAGAAAGCCCCTGTAAATCCATCAAGGAAATCTAACCACCTGTACTCCTTTGGCTATTGAAAGAGACTGCTGGACCACACCTGAGACTGTCACCATCACCACCAGGTATGTTTGAGGCTGCTTGCAGCACAAGATTCAACCTGCTTAAATAGAATTGACTCTGTCACTTCTTTTAGCAGACAAAGGAATGTCATGAACTGGTGCATCTTACAGCCTGTAACTTTTGCTGCATGCGATTTCCCACCTAGGGATAGGGGGAAACATGTTCAGTTCGCATTTTCATGCAAACTTCTCTCATTTCACACTTTTGAGCCACTATATGAATTTAAACTCAGTTATGCCTTGAAATTTGGACTTCTCTGAATTTTGGAATTCAGAAAAAAAATGCATAGAAAATGTGTAAATTAGGGGAAATCAAGTTAAACATGCATTACGGTATATTAGAAAACAAATGCTTGCATAAAATATGTATGTTAGGCCAAAAAAATGCATGCAACAATGCATGTATTAGGAGAAATGTGCACAAAAACGCTTATGGATTTTCATGTGAGATTTCAAATAATTAAAGTTCGGGATGAACAAGACTGAAGGCATTCTCAAAGTTCAAGACAAACCGAATTTAAGATGGGGGGGGGGATGAGAAATTGTGAGAAACTGACATTGACAGATTAATCCATCTCTAAAAGAACTTAAAGCAACCATGTAGAACAGAGATGGGATTTGGCTGCCGACATCAATGGGAGCAAAAAGCTGGAGGAACCATCCCAGGAATGGAATTATGTTGGGAAGAGAATATTCAGCAGCTGAAGATGGAGAAAGTGCAGGCCATGATGGAAGGGAATGACATGAGAGGAGACAAGCTACGGCCATAATCAAGGAACAATTTCTTATAGATGTCTTCACCCCATGTATACCCATGGAAAAGAAAGGTGGCAGGAACAACTGGAATTGTATGTCTCAGAAGGAGGTCTGCTGCAGGTTAAATTTGTGGTTGTGAAATAGGGATACTTCTAAAATTCCCGTCATTAAAATTTCCAAGGTTTTGCAATTCCAACTTGCCGTATCTTGATTCTGGGACAAAAACTTCAGAAATCCTCCACTGTTCCATTAAAAAGCAAACAAACAAAAAGATCCCTGGATTTTCTGCAGTACTCAGTGAGTGTGAGCATAAAAGTGTCGGGGAGGATATTTGGAGACCTTGGCTTTGGGGTGGGCAAATTCTTACACTTTTCAGGAGTCTTACTTTTCAATTTGTGGCAGCCAATGATTTGTTCTTTCTCCTTTTTATTCCCCCCTTAAAAAAATGCCTTCCCATTGCTTCAAGCGGTTACTTGTTTGTTCTCAACAGCCTGGCTGTGTTCCTGGGTCAGAATGATGTAGCAGCATCCTTCCCAGGGGGGAATTTTTGTCCCAGGAACACAGCCAGCCTGCTGAGAACAGCCAAGCTGCCGCTTGAAGCAATAGCAATGGGGATTTTTTTGGTGAAAGAATGAAAGAACCCCCTTGGCCACATTGTATTTCATAGAATCATAGAATAGTAGAGTTGGAAGGGGCCTATAAGGCCATCGAGTCCAACCCCCTGCTCAACGCAGGAGAACAGATGTGGGCCGCCCAGGCAGTCACCCATCCAAGCACTGACCCGGCTCATGCCTGCTTAGCTTCAGCAGGTGGCCTGCATTATGTGCTCTCGACACCACCTGCAGGGAAAGGTAAAGACCATCCCCGCTGAAAATAGTAAGAATCCCTGCCCCGCACCAACCAAGAATTATTCCAACCTGGAGAGCCAGTGTGGCGTAGCGGTTAGAGTGTTGGACTGGGACTCGGGAGATCTGGGTTCTAGTCCCCACTCAGCCATGAAGCTCACTGGGTGACTTTGGGCCAGGCACGGACTCTCAGCCTAACCTACCTCACAGGGTTGTTGCGAGGATAAAATGGAGAGGAGGAGGTATGTGTAAGCTGCCTTGGGTTCCTTGCAGGAAAAAAAAAGGCAGGATATAAATATAATAAACAAACAAACAAACCTTTGAAGGGCATTTTTCCACACCCACACCCCAATCCCTTATTTGAATCATGCAGATATCCCTGGGCCAAAGGCTTTGATCCAGCGCTATTATGCACAGTTTGCCACAGCTTTCAGCCCCTTCATGACTTTCCTGCCCCCAGCCCCCTACATTACAGAGGCGGATGTGTGCATTAATGGGATGTACAGATGCATTCGGATCCTTTAGTGCAGTGTACAGCTGTCGGAGTGGGCTTAAAGTGCTACACACTTGCAAAATGAGGATAACAGTTTCCGGTTCTGATGAAGCGGGCCCTGGTCCACAAAGGCTTATGCCGCGGTAACATTGTTAGTCTCTAAGGTGCCACACTGGACTCTGGTGATTTTGCTGCAGCAGGTTTTCACAGCTATCCCTGTGAAATACAAATCCTGCCATCCTGCCATCGCTTGAGTGAATGGCAAACCACAAACCTAAACCAGCACACGCACGCCATTCCTGTAGTGCAGAGCAACCACACTCACTCTCTTGCAGTCCCTCCTCAGAGCCGGGCATTTTAGGCCAGCTCCCTAAAGAGCGGCAGCAGCTATTTTCTCCGGCTGAGGTGGCACTCCGGAGAGTCTGCTCGCCCACTGGAAGTGGCTATGGGTGGGAGCAGGACGATGCGGCCACAGCAGCAATGAGGAGGTGGGGCAGCAATGGGGCTGCCCCACGGGAAAAGGCCCAACGCAGGCTGTAGCATGCGGCGTCAAAATGGAGCCACACAAAACAGAGGGCATCGCCTGGGGCTGTAGTATGGCCTATGTGGGCAGCATGGCCTACCTATGTGGAGCCTATGCAGCCTGAAAGGTAGCAAAATGGTCCCCGCGGAGAAGAGGCACAGGCCTGGGCAGTAGTGCAGCCTGTGCAAGTAGCACAGCCTATGCAATGGCCAGAATCACAGCCAAGTCCGAGAAGGCCAAAGCTCGGCCCCTGCAGTGGCCAAATTGAGCCCAGAAGGCACAGGCCCCAGCCGACTGTAGCAGCAGAGCCCTTGTGGCATTCAAAACAAAAGGGCCTTTAAATAGCAGCTGGAAAATCCCTCTTCCATGCTGCAAACCGAAGGCCTCAAGGCCCAGGCGTACTCTGACGTCTTCTCTCCCTGGCCACAGTACGCAAATAATAGTCCTGGTGCTAGGCTCAGCTGCCTTAAATAGGCAAAGCCACCCATTTATTAGTGTGATGTGAGTTGTCCTGTTATGTCCATCAAGAACTACAATCAGTTATTGCTAAACATCCTCTGCATATCATTCCCAGATGTGCTTTTATCTTTCTGGGTTCAGAGAATACTATTAAGCGAGTTCCTCTTTTTTTCCTGCCTGGATGTTATCATGTCCAACATATAATAAATTATGTGTCCTGACGAGAGGCACAAACAAGGGAATTAGATTCATCAAGGAAATCTAACTTTCTGGAGTCTTTGGATCTTAAAAGAGGCTGCTGGTGGACCATACCAAGGACTGTCTCCATCAACACCAGGTACGTTAGAATCAAACTGGGCAGTTGTCTGGGGCATCAACATTACAGAGGTGCCTTGCTTCAGCTATATAAATATATCGGAGAGAACAACTGCTTTTTCCTTGGCTGCTGGCAGGAAGTGGGAGACATGTTACCCTACAGTGGTAACATGCCCTCAGTACAGAACAAACATAGCCTCTTGTGCTGTACTATCAACCCTGTGGCTTGACCTACCTAGCCATAATTGTTCAGGAGAACAGTAGGGGTTTCCAAGGCATTCAGTGGTGCCTACAATTCCTTCACTGTCCTTGTATGGTAGGTCTTATATGCAGCCATGGAATACAGGAAGCTGATAGCTGCCCTGTGAATAGAGGTGACCTGGCCAATTGATCCTCAATAACCAAGGGCTTAAACGGTTGCTAGGGATGTTGGAGAAATCCACAACAGATTCAAATGAGTTCGGATTTCTATGAATCTGACCCATGGATTCTGCAGTGAACCAACTTTTCCCGAGTCGCACGGATGCCGCAGACTTGGGGACCATTTTTTTTTCACTTTCTAGAATTTTACGCAAATGAAGTTGTAGAAAAATATAGAAAAAAAATTAAAAAATAAACCTACCAAAATGCACATTTCCCTCCATAGGCTAAAGCATGAAAATATGCATTTTGGTGGGACTGGAGTATTTTGGAGGGACTGGCACATTTTCAGAAGGGCAAATTTGTGCAAGTGCACACTAACACTGGTTCAGGAAACGGGGGAAAAACCAATTCCGTCAACGAGCGGATGACAGAATGAAAGGCGCCTGACAATCTGCAAAATGCAGATGGAATAGATTTAACAAAATCCGTACATCCCTACTTACCTGCTGTTCACCTGCTTCTTAGACCAGGACTCTCTGATCACCTGCTTTTCCCACTCCAGACAGATCACAACAAAGAGAGACTTGATATTTTTGATCCTGTAGCCTTTCTGGAGCTGCTCCCTTTTCCCCAGCCCTACCTCCTGCACCCTTGCTCTAACCCAAAGACTCAGGTATATCGCAAAGGGCCCTAATGGCAGTCCCCTCACCTGCCAGTTCAGACCACCATATGCCAAGCAACTGCTGCACTTCAACAACATTTTGCGCAGATCCTGAGATGAGAAAATCCCAAGAATCACCTCTCCCATATCGCCCTTATCTTTGACTTTTCTCTCTTCTTTGTTCCTCATATCCAGCCCCTTGCCAAGTCATGTCACACCTCCTTTTACCACTCTTCTTGTCTATTAGGGGATGTGAATCCACTTTGGATGGAGCCCGATTACTGGACAGAAGCAGGCTGCTTCTTATGTATTTGGACCTCCTCTGAAGTGAACTGTATCTTCCCCTAAGCATTCAGCAGGGAGGAACGCTGGTCCCAAACCTTCAGATCCATGTAGCAGCAGCCAAAGAGTAGACTTGGCTGGTCTGTCTGGGACTACTCTGAAGATATGCATGGTATTCATCTCATGAGGAAAGAGTGCCTGGTTAAAATTTTCTGTCATATCCAAAGTACACATTTGCCAGAATATCCTAATTCACCTCTATATTCTTTCTCAGCATAGGAATTTGTGCAGATAGAATCATCTGCAAAGCAGTGATATCACCATGACAGTGAACACAAGCTCCCCAACAGTGACATTCGGAAATATCTCAAAGGAAGGAAACCACGATGGTGGATATGAATATGATGGTTTTAAAATCCTTTATGCATTAATTATTCTGATTTCTACATTCGGACTGGTGGGGAACGGAATTGTCATCTGGTTTCTCAGCTGCTGCATCAAGAGGAATTCTTTCACTACCTACATCTGGAACTTGGCCATAGCAGACTTTTGCTCGGTCCTAATTGTACCTCTTGAAATTATTATTTCATTTCCAAGTCCATTTCACACAGATACCGTTTCTACCTTTGCCCAATTTGTTTTCACGCATAGTGCAGGTCTGTATCTCCTAACCATCATTAGCATACAGAGATGTGTCTCTATCTTGTTTCCAGTTTGGTACCTATGTCATCGACCAAGACATTCTTCAACCCTGGTGTCATGCCTGCTCTGGGTCCTGTCAAGCCTCCTTTCAGGAATGATGCTTTTATTTCACTTTTTTGGGACTGAAGGGAGTTTTATTACACTGGTCATCATAATTTGTATTCTGAACTTCCTGGTTTTCACTCCTGTTATGGTGGGATCCACTTTGACTCTGCTCATCAAGATCTGCCGTAACTCGCGGCTACATCGCCCAGCACGGGTGTACACAGCGATCTTGATCACGCTATTGCTCTTCATCATCTTTGCCATCCCATTTAGTATTTTAACCCTAATCAAATATATTCATTTTGGCAGGTTTTTTATGCAGGATTCTGCTATACCAGTTGTTGTCCTCTTTGCATCGGTCAACAGCAGCATTAATCCGATAATTTACTACTTGGTTGGGAAACAGCAGTCCAGGAAATCATTGAAGGGTGCCCTCCAAAGGCTTTTCAAAGATGAAGCAGAAGTTTGAGGCACAGGGAGCAGGTGACCGATGTAAAATAATGGTGATGAAATCCTGTTGTATCAAGTCGTGAAGCATACCATCACTAAAATGGTTTCAGGTTCAGCAGGGGGTGTACAAACCTTTTGGCCCTGAGGGCACACACTAGCAGGGGTTTCTCTTGCTAGAAGGAAAACCTGCCCTGAGCTCCGATCTCTCATCAGGGGTCAGAGATAAAGTAAGGGATTCTTTTGCTAGTGCTAGCACAGGAATTTCTTCCTTAGCTATGGAGTTTCTCTTGCTAGCACGGCTAGTAGCAAGGAAAGCCCAGGCAGTGCCAAAAAATTTTTTTCCCACAAAGCTGGCAGATGCACGGCGCCCTGGTGGGCCACCAGAAATGGCTTGGCAGGCTGCATCTAGGCGACATGTTTTGTACCACTAGGACACAGTGTTTGCATGGAGGATTTTTTGAACCTGGATTTTTTTATTTTTTTTTAAGTATATTGATTAAAAGAATTTATGCTATAGCATAAAGTGGATTCTGAAGATCAAAGTGGAACCCACTTTTGCAAGCAAAACATCAATGATATCGTCTTGAAGCTCCAGTAAATATATTAAAGAACTCTGCATAAGAAGGAGCCAGTGTGGAGTAGTGGTTAGAGTGTTGAGCTGGGACTCGGGAGATCCAAGTTCTACCCCACCCACCCCCCAGCCAAGAAGCTCACTGGGTAACTTTGGGCCAGTCACTGGCTCTCAGCCTAACCTACCTCACCGGGTTGTTGTGAGGATAAAATGGAGAGGCAGAGGAGGAGGATTATGTAAGCTGCCTTGGGTTCCTCGCAGCAAAAAAAGGCAGGATATAAATATAATAAATTAAATAAATGAATAAAATTCATCTCAGTTACTGCTCAGAAGGGTATTTCTCTCCCCGTCGCTTACAGGATAAGCTGTTCGACTCAAAGAAATATGCGGATTGAAGCATACCCCTCCTTAAGCATTCACACTAGGGCTGGTGAGAAACAGTGATTCAAAATAGAAATTGGAATTTTGCCTGGAATTTTTCAAGCAGAAACATTTTAGAGAATTCATCACACCCAGCTTCATTTCAGTGGGTGATTTCCTGCCTGTTTCTCTGTTTTTCTACCCACTGTCTGAGGACTTGGTTAACAAAGCGAGCAGCCTGTGTTTTGTCTTCTTGCCTAGGCATCACAACGTAAGAAAAGACTGCTCTGTGTATACCTAGATTAGCCTTCCCCAAGCTGGTGCCCTTCAAAGGTTTTGAACTTCAGCTCCCATCAGCCCCAGCCAGCAGGGCCAATGGTCAGGAAAGTTGGGAGGTGTAGTCCAAAGTATCCAGAGGGAGCAAGTTTGAGGAAGGCTGTTCTAGATTATTCTGTGAGCAGCACCAATGACCGTTACTGTGAAAATAACTAAGAACCTTGTGGTACCTTAGAGAGCAATCTTATGCCCCCGCCCCCAGACAACATCTAGGGGGCCATAGGATACTTTGGATTCCCAGCTGATTGGAGATGAGGATCCATGCTCCAATCCCCCTCCCTGCACCCAGCTGGTGCAGAAAGAACCATGCCGGCTGCCTCTCTGAGGTCGGGAGAGCAACCTCGGAGAGGGGGCAAAGGGGGTGTTCCAGGGGGAGCGGGGAGGGGAGGAGACTGGGGCCTGCAGGGTGTGACATATCCTGACAGGTTTCCAACCTCCTTCCCTCGCCCCTCTGAAGCACCGCAGGTAGCTGAAATCAGCTGTCTCTAGCTGAATTGCAGAGGAGGAGGAGCAAGGAGGTGGGAATCACCTCCACCACTCCTCCCGCTCTGCACTGAACGGTCATCATAAGCCTCCAAGTTTGAAGGCTTACGAGCATCAAGGGTGCAACCAATAGGTCTGCGCCCTTAAAGACTAATAAGTTGATTATGGCATAATAAGCTTTCATTGCCTGCAGTCCAGATGTAGACTTCAGCAGATGCTTATGCCATAAAAAAATATATATGCTATAATAAATGCCACAGAACAGCTTATGTCATCATAATTTTAAAAACGTGCATTAAAAACGTGGCTTTTCAGGCGGGAATATGGAGTGGGTTAGGGTTTTTAAGTTTTGTACTGTTTTTAATTGTGTTTTATACTGTGTGTGTGTGTGTGTGTGTTCCCCCCACCCCTCTTGTATTTTATTGGATTGTACATCGCTCAGAGTGGCCAGATGGGCGATTCATAAATATAATAAATAAATAAATAAATAAATAAATAAATAAAATAATTTTGTTCAGTTGTTAAGGTGCTACAAGGCTAATTGTTATTATCTAGGAATAGTTTCTAGTCTAGCTAAATGATGTCCTTGTGCCAGGTAGAGGTCATAATCATTGAAAGAATTTGTCTGGAATGATTGGAATTGTAGCCCACCATATCTTGAGGGTACCAGGTTGGAGAAAAGGCTAGCTTATGGGCTCTTTAGAAAACATTTTAAAGTGCAGGGAGAAGGAGGAGGGAAAGGAAAGGAAACATAAGAAGCCTCCCCACGCTGGAGTTGAAAGCATTCTGCTCTCCACTCCAAATCATTACACCCACTCTCCTTTCATTTTGGAAGCTTGACTCAAAATGCCCCTGAAATCCAGAAGCCCCAATATAAAATAAGGGAAGACTCTATCTACTTATTTGAGATACCACCTTAAGAACATAAGAAGAGCCCTGCTGGATGAGACCAAGGGTCCATCTAGTCCAGCATTCTGTTTACACAGTGGCCAACCAGCTGCCCATGGGAAACCCACAAGCAGGACATGAATGCAAAAGCACCCTCCTGCCCATCTTCCCCAGCAACTGGTGTACATAGGCATACTGGAGGAAGCATATAGCCAACCAGGACTAGTAGCCATTGATAGCCTTCTCCTCCATGAATTTGCCCAATCCCCTCCAAAGCCCTCCAAATTGGTGGCCATCACTACATCTTGTGGAAATGAATTCCATAGTTTAACTATGTGTTGTGTGAAAGCCCTCCAAATTGGTGGCCATCACTACATCTTGTGGAAATGAATTCCATAGTTTAACTATGTGTTGTGTGAAGAAGTCCTTCCTTTTATTTGTCCTGAATCTCCCAGCAATCAGCTTCTCCCTTACCAGCCTGCCCAGTCACTGTGGTCTTCAGATAAGGCACTCCTGGTGGTTCTGCATGGACCTGAAGGTTGTTTGGCATCCGCTTGGTGTAGAGCTTTCGGTGAAGTGACCCCCTCTCTGTGGAACTGCTTCCTGATGTCAGGACGCCACTGCCCTTGTTTTATTTTAGGCACCTACTGAAGACATTTTATTTATTTATTTATTTAAACAAGCCTTCCTTGACTAACCAGCTGCAGTTTTGTTGGCATAATCTTATTTTAAATATTTTAATTCTGGATTTTGAATCTTTTTTCTTCCCTTTATTGTCCACCGCCCAGGAATCTTGTTAGATATAAAGTGGCATATAAATCATCTGAATAAAGATCTTTCTTTCTACTTAAACATGGACAACTGTAAACTTCTTCCCAGATCTACATCATGCTTTAAACTAGCTTTGAAAGCCATCTAGAGAAAGGCAAGTGTCTTTCAGCTGTCCTTGTATAGAATTCAATGCTGCTGGTTTTAATGGCGCTCAAGCCCTTTTCACACATCCTAAAGCAGTGTTCTCCAACCTTGGGTCCCCAGATGTTTTTGGCCTACAACCCCCAGCATGCCCCAGCCAGCGTAGCTGGGAGTTGTAGGCCAAAAACATCTGGGGACCCAAGGTTGGAGAACACTGTCCTAAACACATGAAAGAGGATCATGTGAGGGCACAGGTCAGGGGTGGGCAACTTGTGTCCCTCCCAATGTTTTGCCCTACACCTTCCATCAGTCTCAGCCACCATAGCCAATAGTGAGGGCTAACTGGAGTTGTAAGCCAAAATATCTGGAAGGCCACATGTTGCCAACCCCTGGCACAGGAAGATCACACCCTCCAGCCACTCACCTCCATGCTAACAGACATGGTGGTCACAGATCCTGGGGTTCACCTGTCCACTATTACTGTGAAGGGGGAGGGCTTATGTGCACACAGTTTTTCACATGTAGGGCATCCTCAGTGCAGAAAGGAAAGATGATTGGCCAGGGTTCCTGCCTGTATGCACAAAGCCCCCTTTACACAGATGGTGAACATGCAGCTGCTGGTTGGCATGGCCAGCACACTTGTCAGTGTGTGTGTGTGTGTGTGTGTAGGCGGAGGGGTGACTAGCAGATGCAATTGTGTCAGCACCCTCACACAAAGGGCTTCAAGCACACCTAAATGCTTGAAGTGTATGTAACTCAGTTCCTTTTTTGGGCTCAAGGGCTGGGAACAGTGGGCTTATAAGGAAGCCAAAGGAATGGAATGGGGGAGTACAACTTTGGTTCATAAGCAGGCCTGTCTTTCCTTGAGGGCAGAATGCTTTTGTTGCCTGGAGTATGAGATGTAGACAGTCATGCTGACAAAACTGTGGTCACATTGTGGAACAAGAATTGATTGATTGATTGATTGATTGATTGATTGACCAGTATGAGAAGTTACAATGTTTGTTACTCCCTGCAGCTCCATGAGTCCAGGTGTTCCTGTGTATCCCGATAGGGCCTAGGGCAGTGATGGCGAACCTATGGTACGGGTGCCACAGCTGGCACGCAGGGACCTCTCTGTGGGCACTCGAGCCATTGGTCACCAGATCGCGAAAAGACTGTCCCCTTCTTGAAAACACTAATGGTTTTGTTCTTTCTCACAGTGTGGAACAGAATGATTTTATTCTAGAATTCCTGTTACAGAATTCTTTTCTACATTGTTATCACATTTAAAAGATTTTGAAGAATGATGCACAGAGCATGGCTCGGATGTAAAGCCCTAACAGTTGACCTGAGTGCTGCATGTGTTGCTCTCAAACTAACGGAGTATGAGCCAAGGTTTGACAAATTATCAGCATGCATGCAATAGCAAAAATCACATTAATTGTGCAAAAGCATGCCCAATGCAAACTTTTACCCAATGCAGTGTTTGCAGTCCAAGACATAAAGTGTTTAAAATGTGTTAAGCACGTTTAGTTTCCTTGTTTATCTTGCTTATCCTAGTACAGGCTGACTTTTACTTTTACTAATCCGACACCTGTAGAAGCAGGGAAAGGACCCGGGGTAAAGCTTGCCCCATACAATTTCAGTCTGGCATATAATTGTATTACAAGTTGAGAATCCCTTATCCAAAAATACATGTGCCTAATTATTTAAAAAGTTTGTATAAATTCCCTTCAGGCTATGTGTACAATGTAGTACTATAATAATTTTTTGAGTTGATTTTTTTCCCCAACAAAAAACTGTTTGTATCATTGAAAGCTCTGTTATTGTGCTTTTCTTTTAAGACAAAAGATGTTAATTAGTTCGGACAACTGTATGAGTTGTTTTTCTAAAACGAAAACCTCGGTATTCAGGTTTAAGTGCAGTGTTGGCACTTTGAAATAAACAAGTTGGTTTTGTGTTGCAGCTTGGGCACGCGGGCTCAAAAAGGTTTGCCATCACTGGCCTAGGGTGACATCAGCTGCCTAAAACTATGGGAAAAACTGGTTTTGCAGGTTTCTGCCCACCTGATATGTATTTCACCAATCCAGAACCAAATTTCTACTTGGCACATGAAAAGGCCATTCAGAAGGCAGGAAAAGTTAGGAGGGCCAGTAAATCAAAAAGTGACTGACCCCTAAGAGGAAGGACTTTATTCACTTCTTTCTTTTGTTTTTTGTTTTGTTTTTATTTTTTCCTTATTGCATAGCTCTGTTTTTTGCTAACAGATTTTTGCTAGTTTGGGGGCCTTTTGGGCCATAGTTTGCCAGCTTGCCTTCTTCTTGAAGAAACAGGGAACTTCTTACTTTGACCATGTCCTTTCTTCAGTTTTTAAGGCTGCAGCTGGTCATAATTTCTGAATGAGCTTTTGGGGGCTAGATGTTTGGCACTGGAGTAACTTGGAAACGATTTGTTTTTGCACATCATGGATACAGGAAGTGAGCGGGAGGAGGCCAATGGTAGACCGGTTTTGTGGGATCGGTTCCAGCCTGTTCCTTCTGATGAAGTGGACAAGGTGCTTTCATCTGTGAAGCCAACGACCTGCTTGCTTGATCCTTGTGTCTAGAATGTTGAACCGAGTGGGTGTGGCTTGTGATGTCTTGGAAAGGGTAGGGGAGGAGTATATAAGGAGTGTTTGAGTGATGTCAGAGTTAAGGCAGTTAGTGGGTTAAGAAGTAGAGTGTTGGTTGTAGTGTGTTGGAAGTGCTAGAGAGTTTAGGAGTTAGGTTAGGTAGGTTATTTGTGTCTTGTCAGGAGTTTTAAGAGGAATCAGTGATTGTATGAGGAGTGAAAATATTTAGAATTATAGGGACTTACCGTAGGTTAATTACAAAGTGTTTGGGGTAGGCAGGTTTAAAGTTATTTTTTGGAACTAAGATTTTGAGAATTAAAATAAACTTACCGTATTTTTATTTTGTTTGGTACCCAAATCCTACGTGTCAGCTTGTTGTTATTAACCTGCATTACTTTCAAATCTACACACACACCTTTGTACCCACAGTATAATAAATTTAAGCTAGATCCTTAATAGTCAATATTAATCTTTTCCCTCATTAGTAGGGGAAAAGTTTCATTTGACCCTCCCCTCAGGTTTTTAAGTGTTGATGCTTAACCTGTGAAAGGTTTATGCGCCTGGTCCTAAAGTGTAAGGGACCGTGTCGTTGCACCATCCAGCAGCCAAAGGAACAAGAGGAAGCAAAGACTACTAGCACTGAAAAAATGATCCTTCAACGCCAACTGCAGTGGACCGGTCATGTTGTTCGAATGCCTGACTGCCATCTCCCAAAGCAGTTACTTTACTCCCAACTCAAGGATGGAAAGCGGAATATCGGTGGTCAATATAAGAGGTTTAAAGATGTTCATAAGGCTAATCTAAAAAAATGCAATATAAACATCGAAAACTGGGAAGCTCTGGACCATGAACGATCTAAATGGAGGTTGGCCTTTCACAAAGGCTCCATGGACTTTGAAGAAGCCCGAGTACAAAGTGAAAGGGAGAAACGTGCTAAGCGAAAAGCACGTCAAATGAATCCTTTACAGGACCATCTTCCATCTGGTAACCTGTGTCCTCACTGTGGGAAGCTATATGGATCTAGAATTGGCCTCCACAGTCACTTACGGACCCATCGCTAGAGTCTACACAATCTTCTTTAGAATTTCCTCCTTTTATTCCGGAAGACAATCTTACTCGGTCACGAGTGATCGCCTGATGATGATGATGATGATGATCAGGCACCTTCCTTTGTATGTTTTATCTTTTTCATTTCTGAGCCTGATGGCAGGGCCTCCCTCGCTCTTTTCATTGATGTGAGCCGCTTTGGGACACAATAATCGTCTGAAAAGAGAGACAAAAATAAAATAAACACACAACCAGAACTTGTGTCCCAAGACAAACAACCTTCCTCACTCCTAACCTCCTCTCTCTCTCCCTCTCCCTTCCTTCCTTCCTTCTTTTTTTCCCCACATCCTTTCTGGCCTGTTTAAATCACATCTCCCTTTGACAGCTGAAAGAACAAGAAAATTATCTTTTGTTTGTGGCAGCTTAGCTCCAGGGGACAGAAAGGGTTACCGTAAATCCTTTGCAATGCAAAGCATCCCATGGAGGTGCAGAGCCTGTGTGTGTGTATTAATCCAAGGAGATCCAAACATTCATCAGAAACACTGCTGTCTTTCTATTCAAACATTGCAAAGGTTAAATCCTTTGCAATGCAAAGCATCCCGTGGAGGTGCAGAGTGAGTATTGATGATCCAGGGAGATCCAAACATTCAACAAGAAACACTGCTATCTTTCTGTTCAAATTTTGGCAGGAAGTCTCCATCACCGATTCCCAGCAAATGAAGAATACTTTCAGAAATCAGCTTCTTCCATAAACATTATTGTTGTTGTTGTTTTCCCTATTCAGCCGAATACTGGAGAGAAGATTGCGTGTCTGTTTTATTCTTTCTTCTTTTCAAAATTGTTATGAGTCACTTCCCAAATTGTGTTTGCTCCACTCTAATTGTGCGCATCTGTCTGCCTGCACCAGCTCGGCCCATCAGTCACTGGGCTGAGTCCATTAGGCAGCTCAGTCCAGCAATGCCAGTTCTGGCTTATCTCAGCTTCAACACACCACACACACACACACACACACACACACACACACTTTGGAGTGGGAGAGGAGGCTCCATTGGCCATGGTAATGTCAGGAGATATCCAGGAATTTGAGAAGGGATGGGGGGGGGGATCTTGTTAAAGTAGGAGGAAGAGAGCAGTTTGCAGCATAAGGGAAGAAGCCGGCTCAGAGGGAGAGACGGACAGACTTGGAGAGCTAGAGCTGCCCAACAACACAGCAGCGTCCGTGCCAGAAGGGCATGTTTAAAGAAATAAGCCAGAGGGAGAATTCTAGCCAATTGCCAGCAACGTTCTGGGAAGAAGAGGAGGAGCAAGGAAAAGACCCGTTAGCAGACCGCAAAAATCTCTTTGGAAGTTTTTTTCCACTTCACCTCCAGGGAGAGGCTGGATGAGGAAAGGATTGATGCCAGGGAGGGCCACGCAAAAATCTGTGTAAGTTTTGTTTTTTCCTCTTTGAGAATGAAAATAAATTGGAGGTTTTTTTCCCCACCTTGCTTTACACATAGCTCCCTCACTCTATTCTCTTTCCTTAAGAAAAGGGAGTGACAGGAGATGATGACCTTGGGCTTAGTTGACTTTCAAAGGGGATTAGGTATATTCAGGGATGATAAATCTATCAAACGCTATTAAGCAGGATAGCTTAATAGAATGTCCATGTTCAAAGGGCGTATGTTGCTGAATGTCATTTATTGGGGAGCAGTACTGGGGGTGGTATTGCCTTCATGCCCTCCGTGTGGTCTTTCCAGAAGCATCTGGCTGGCCATTGTGGGAAACCAGATGCTGGGGTGGATGGCCAGATTCAGAAAGGGCTCTTGTTGTTATGTCGTCATGTCCCGGAATGATTGTATTCTTTCTTACAGCCAAGCTACAAGCTTAGAACCAAGTCAAGGTATCCTATGGGGCAGATCCCTGAACTCTTGTTTGTATAGAGCAGGGGTGGGGAACCTCTTTCAGCCTGAGGGCCAAATTCAGTCTTGGAGAAGCTCTCGGGGGCTGCATTCCAGTGGTGGAAAGGGTGTGGGGCCGAAGGCAAAAGGGGTGAGGCCAAAATAGAAAAAAATAATAATACCAGCACATTTTAGCTGAAAGCTTTTACTGCCAGTAACTAAGCCTTAAGAGAAGCATGCCGAGCTTTTAGAATGGGGGGGGGGAACGGCACAAAAGCCGGTAAACCACCAAATGATCAATCATTGGAGGAAGGGGGCATGGCCCTCTGGGGAGCCCCAGAGGGCAGCTTGGGAGCCCCAGAGCACCGTATAGGGACCCCAAGACCTGAGGCTCTACAGCAGCAGCAGCAACAACCAGAGCCAGTGTGGCGTAGTGGTTAGGGTGTTGGACTGGGACTCGGGAGATTCGGGTTCTAGTCCCCGCTCAGCCATGAAACTCATTGGGTGACTTTGGGCCAGTCACTGACTCTCAGCCTAACCTACCTCACAGGGTTGTTGTGAGGATAAAGTGGAGAGGAGGAGGAGGAGGAGGAGGACTATGTAAGCCACCTTGGGTTCCTTGCAGGAAAAAAGGCGGGGTATAAATATAATAAATAAATAAACAAACCAACACGATAAGAAAAATTATCTGAGCCTGTTCAGTTTTTAAACTCACTTAGACTCACTGCATGTTAAACCCACTCAAGTCAGAGCACCGTCATGACTACAGGCCAGGGTTAAATGGAGTTTGCTTCTGCACCTGCTGCTCTCTGGGTGGTCATTTGATGGGGGTCCCTGGGCTGCTGGGGGGCCCCCTGGACTTTGGACCTAGCTGCACCACTGCCCATAGCTTTGTGCCGCATTCTCTCCAAGAGGGTGAGGAGGTCAAGCTTTGTCGTCGTCCCCCACTCACCCTGTCCCTGCTTGCATACAATATGGAGCGGAGTCTTGTTGGTTGGATTTCTCACCCCCCTCTGTTTTTGTTCAGTGGTTAGAAGAGGGAGGAAGCAATGGGGAGAGGGACGACAATCCAGTTAGCCTTGTAACAGGGGAGGAAACGTTGGGGCTTAAATATAGACTTCCGGAGTTAGCAAAATAGTTAAATGTCCCACAGTTTGATCTGAGGTATGCACTCTGCCTTAAAAGGAGGCGACTTGCATCATTTCCCAGGAAAGCATTACTGGCTTCTTGCTAGTGATTGTTGCCAGCTTGTGCGCTCTCACTTTCTCCTATTACAGAAGCCCTCTGCCCCTAGTTTCCTCAGCCTGCAACACTGTTTTTTTTTTACCATAATGGGCTCATTTCTGAACCGAGCCCTCAGACTGACACACCCTGTTGCTCATATGCTTGCGTTGCATCAGGATGTTTCCCCGCCATTTTTTAAATTTATTAAATTTATTATATTTATGCCCCCGCCTTTTTTCCTGCAAGGAACCCAAGGCGGCTTACATAATCCTCCTCCTCTCCACTTTATCCTCACAACAACCCTGTGAGGTTTTCTCTGAAGAACGATGATCACCAACAGCAAATGCCGGTGCCCCACTCCCACCCAGCCAGGAAGCAGAAAGCAGATTCGAAAATTCCTCTTAGACTCCATAACCCGCACAGAGCCCAGCCTCTTCTATCTCTCAGCCCCATGTGGGGTTTATTTATTTATTATTCTAGAACACCCTATTCTGAGATCTTCACCCAATAACACAAACCAGATGGGATACGCAAAGCAAATGATAAGCCGATGTTTTCACAAAAATTACTTCTCTCCCCACTTGGACTGCACTGATGTTTAGACTGGATGCTCAACACCATATTTTATTTATTTATTTATTTATTTATTATATTTATCAATCGCCCATCTGGCCGGTCACCCGGACACCCTGGGCGATGTACAATTAAAATACAACAAAACAACACAATAAAACATAATAATTAAAACAATATAAATAATTCTCATTAAAAACCTAACCCACCCCATATTCCCGCCTGAACAGCCATGTTTTTAATGCACGGCGGAAGCTCATCACGGAGGGGGCATGGCGAAGGTCACTAGGGAGGGAGTTCCATAATGTGGGGGCCGCCACAGAGAAGGCCCTCTTCCTAGTCCCCACCAGCCTGGCTGCTCTGGCTGATGGGATAAGGAGAAGGCCGTCCGTGGCAGACCTTGTTGAGCGGCCTACTTGATGTTGCTGGAGGCGCTCCTTGAGATAAGCTGGGCCGGAGCCATGTAGGATTTTAAAGGTCAAAACCAACACCTTGAATTCGGCTCGGCAAGCAACTGGTAGCCAGTGCAACTCATTAAGCACTGGCATGATGTGATCATGCCGGCGGCTGCCCTTAATCAGGCGAGCCGCCGCGTTCTGTACCAGCTGAAGCTTCCGGACCGTCTTCAAGGGTAACCCCACGTAGAGCACATTACAGTAGTCTAGGCGAGAGGAGACCAAGGCATGAACCACTGATGGGAGCAGGTGATTAGGAAGGTAGGGGCGCAGCTGCCGTATCAGATGGAGTTGATACAGCGCCGCCCAGCTCACAGCTGCCACCTGAGCCTCCATGGACAGCTGGGAGTCTAGAATGAACCCCAAGCTGCGGACCTGGTCCTTCAGGGGTAGATGTACCCCATTCAGCACCAGGTCAACATCCCCTAACCTTCCCCTGTCCCCCACCAGAAGTACCTCGGTCTTGTCGGGGTTCAGTTTCAGCATGTTCCTTCCCATCCAGCCAGCCACTGACTCCAGGCACTTGGACAGGGTCTCAACGGCCAACCTCGGTGAGGACTTAAAACAGAGGTAGAGCTGCGTGTCATCCGCATACTGATGACACTGCACCCCAAACCTCCTGATGATAGCTCCCAGCGGCTTGAGGTAGATGTTGAATAACATCGGGGAGAGGATGGAACCCTGCGGCACTCCACAAGTGAGCACCCGAGGGTCCGAAGCCTCCTCCCCGAGAACTACCCTCTGATACCTTCCAGAGAGGAAGGACCGGAACCACTGCAATACAGTGCCTCCCAAGCCCAACCCCTCCAGACGGTCCAGGAGGATACCGTGGTCAACGGTATCAAAAGCCGCTGAGAGATCGAGGAGGACTAGAAAGGAGCATTCGCCCCTATTCAAAGCCCTCCTCATATCATCCACCAAGGCGACCAAGGCCATCTCCGTCCCATGTCCAGACCTGAAGCCCGACTGGCATGGATCCAAATAATCGGCTTCATCCAAGTGTGCCTTCAACTGAGCACCCACCACCCGCTCAATCACCTTGCCCAGAAATGGTAAATTGGAGACTGGGCGAAAGTTGTTTAAATCCTGGGGATCCAAGGAGGGCTTCTTTAGAAGCGGTCTTATTACTGCCTCCTTGAGGGCTGATGGCATCACTCCCTCCTCGAGGGAGGCATTCACCACCGCCTTGATCCCCTCACCCAGTCTCTCCCTGCAGCTCTTGATGAGCCAGGATGGGCAAGGGTCAAGCAAGCAGGTGGTCAGCCTCACAGATGAAAGCACCTTGTCCACTTCATCAGAAGGAAGAAGCCGAAACCGATCCCACAAAACCGGTCTGCCATTGGCCTCCTCCCGCTCACTCCCTGTGTCCACGACGTACGATATCCCACTCCTAATCTGATCGATTTTATCTGCGAAGTGCTTCGCTAAAGCCTCACAGGAGGCTTTTGACTGTTCCAGTGGGTCCGGAGCGACTGGACCGACCAGACTCCGGACCACTTGGAACAGCCTCCTGGGGCAGCACTCTGCAGACGCAATGGAGGCAGCATAGAAATTCTTTTTTGCTGCCTTCACTGCCACCCGGTAGGATGAAGATGCAGCTCTAACCCGTGTTCGATCGTCTTCGGAGCGGGAATTTCGCCATCGGCGCTCTAGCCTTCTCACCTCTTGTTTCAGAGCTCGCAGCGACGGAGTGAACCATGGCGCTGCGCGAGCTCTGTTTAGGCAAAGAGGGCGCTTTGGGGCAACTCGGTCTAATGCCCTGGTGATTGCAGCATTCCAGTCATTCACCAGGGTCTCGACCGAGCTACTGTTTGTGTGCTCCAATTCCCCAAGCGCGTTCAGGAATCCATCTGGATCCATAAGACGCCTGGGGCGGACCATTCTAATAGGTCCCTCACCCCTGCAGAGGGGTTGTGGCACCAAGAAATCCAACCCCACCAGATAGTGATCTGACCATGACAAGGGGGTGGTGGATATACCCCCGATCTCCAGATCATTTCTCCCCTCTCCGGAAACAAAATCCAAGTCCAGTGCATGACCGGCTACATGGGTAGGTCCAGTTAATACAGGGTGCAGCTCCCAGGAAGCCATGGTCTCCATGAAGTCCCGAGGTGCCCCAGTGAGGGAAGCCCCCGAATGCACGTTGAAGTCCCCCAGCACTACTAGCCTGGGGGACAACACACGCACATCGGAGACCACCTCCAGCACCTCGGCCAGGGAGTCTGTCGTGCAGCGGGGTGGACGGTACACGAGCAGAATCCCCAGGCTGCCCTTTGGACCCAACCTCCAGTACATGCACTCAATAAACTTGGTCTCCTGGAGAGGGAGTCTGGTGAGGACCAAGGACTCCCGGTAGATAACAGCCACTCCCCCTCCCCGTCCCCCAACCCTTGGCTGCTGGGCATACGAGAAACCGGCCGGACACAAGGCCGCCAGAGTAGGAGCAGCGGCCTCGTCCAGCTAGGTTTCCGTAACACATGCCAGGTCCGCACCCTCATCCATGATCAAGTCATGGATGAGAGATGTTTTTTGGGTAACGGACCTGGCATTGCACAACAGCAAACGCAGGGTGGGGGGAGGAGCAACACATCCCCCAGTTATCCCTTGGCTCTGGGCAGGCCCGGAACAAGGGATAGATATTAAGCATCGATCCCTTGTTCCCCTTACTCGGCGTGGCCTGCCCCTAGCGCTCTGCCAACGCCTGCCGCTCAACGTTGGTACCGTTTGCCCCCCAGAACTCCCCCCACTATCTCCCTGGGAGAGACACATGCCCCCTCGCTTCCGCCAATCAGGCGGGAGACCCACCCCTAAAATCAACCCCTAAAAAGCCCCAGCCCTTCAAAAAGGAAGGGCCTCTTAAAAACTCCCAGCCCCACCTATATCCCCAGCAGCAGGGGGACAGGCCCTCGCCCTCGTGCCACCCCCAAAGTGGCTCCCCCAAAGGGAGACCATAACATAACCATAACCATAACATCAACTTCAGGGTCCAGCTGTCGATTTCCTGGGAAATGATGCAATTTGTTCCCTTCTAAGGCAGGAGTGCAGGCCTCAAATCAAACTGTGGGTCATTTAACTATTCTATTAACTTAAGAAGTCTAAATTAAGTCCAACATGGGCTTTTCCCCTGTTACAATTCTAACTGCATTTTCTTCCCTCTCTACACCCTCTTCTAACTATTAAAAAGACAGAAGGACGAGAAACCCAACCAACAATCCTCCACTCCATCTTGTATGCAAGCAGGAGTAGGGTGATTGAAAGAAGAGTTCTACTGTATTCTGTGCTGTTCAGGATACGTGTGAAGTGCTGTGTCCCCTTCTGGACATCACATTTTTGGAAGGACATTGGCAAAGAAGAGCTTGACCAGAGAGGAGGAAAATCAGGATGATGAGGGGTCTGTGAACATGATAATGTGAAGACATGATAGTGGTCTTCAAATATCTGAAGGGCTGGCTTGCGGAAGATGGAACAGAGTTGTTCTTTGTTGCTTCATGGGGCAACCAATGGGTGGAAATTGTAGGGAAGCAGCTTTTGACTAAACATTAGAAGAAACATCTTTATGCTAAAAGCTCGTCTTCAACACAGTGGAACAGACTGCCTTGGGAGGTGCTAGGCTCTCTCCTTTGCTGGAGGTATTTAAACAAAGGCTGGATGGCTATCTATCATGGATGTCGTAGATTGCTGCCTGAGCATGGGGTTGGACTAGATGACCTCCAAGCTCTCCTTCTTACTCTAAAATTGTATTATTCAATTATCTCTTGAAGTTCTATTAAAAAGAACTGAACCCTTTCTTCTATACCATTTTCTTAATATAAATCCCGCAGGTTGCTGTTTGCCCCATGTTATGTTTTTCTCGAATGGGGCAGATAGCAGGCTAGCAGCCAATAAGTGATACATCAGGGAAATGTGGTAAGTCCTTATCAAAACCAATCTGAAATGAAATTGTCACCCATCCCTTGTCCTATACACATGGCTGCTTTGAATATTAATTGAAAAGGGCAAGGGATCCCATCAGTGGATCAAGATCTCATCTAGAATGATGCCTGAGCAGTGTACAATTTTGACAGTTTCAGAGTGCATGCCTCTACGATGGTAGCTCTAGCTCTTGTTCCAATTTTGTCTTTGTCTTTCCTGGGAGCAATGAGGGGTCTTTTATGCAGTCCCACAACTTTGAAAATGATACATGTGTTTCTAGGGATGTATGAGAATTGAGAAATGCTTTTTGGTTTGTTTGTTTTTACCAGAATTCACCCAGTTCCCACTTCCCAGAACTGAATGCAGACAGGAATGCAATCCACAGTTGATGCCAGTACATTTCTCAGCTTGCGTCACAAAGGAAAATACTTTCGAAAAATGCATCCATTTGAAAAATGCCCGCGGGGGGGGAGGGGGGCAAAAGTGTGCACTTTTGAAAAATGTACACACACATGCTTTAATCGGTCGGAGAAAAATGTGTACGTTTCAAAAATGGGCACGCTTTGCACATTTGGGAAAATACACACAAAAATATGCACAAACGTTCATGCGGAAAGAAAAAAAAAGTAACCCTCACAATCTGAGCATCAAGGTGGAATTCTGAGGACCTTGATGATCTCGGGTTTTACAGATTCACATATCTCTGTCGCATGCAGCCCAACAGCTGCAACCCGGGAGTTTGCCATTTCGAATAGCATTTGAGTTGCATCATTAACAGCGCAGTCCTCCCAACCAGTGTTGGAGCTCTGATGTCATAGAAAGGCCACTGTAGCTTCTATGAGGACTGAGAGGGGCCATCCCAGAACTCTCTCTCACACACACACACACCATGGGTGGAGCTTTCTCTGTTGCCTTTGAGGGGGGACATCCCAACTCCCTAACATGGAGTATAGGATTGGAGCCTAAGACTCAGGCAACATGATCCAGTTTGCTGCCCGTGACCCTCTGAACTCGGAGGATTATGGGCATCCTATCAAGGGTGGAAGGAGCGCAGAGGCGAAAGTTGCCCTGGAGTGTGAGCAGGACAGGCTGAGGCGCCACCAGGATACATCATATCCTGGCAGAGCCTCACTCCTCCCTTCCTCGCTCCCCCTCCCTGCTCACAAACCTCTGAGGTTGGTCTTCCAGCCTCAGAGCCACAGCTGGCGCAGACAGAGCCGTGCCAGCTGTGAGGGCGCTCTGAGGGTGGAGTCCCACTCCAGCTCCGACCTCAGAGTACGTTTCTAAGGTTGGAGCTGGGATTCTGACCTCTCCTATGGCCTGCTAGACAGCGTCTAGTGGCCATAGGATTGCACCCTAAGGGTGCAATCCTATGCATGTTTAGATAGAAATAAGTCCTACAACTTCCAGATAGTCCCCAGCTAGCAGACTTACAGATTCATCCATTCCTGGTATGAAGTTCTCCCACTTTATCCACGCACCAGGATCGGGCTGAGAAAGGCAGTCCCAGGGCCTGAGGGTCACCTGATGAACTTCATAGCTAAGTGAGGATTTTAACATGGATCTCTCCCATCCATCTGACATTCTAGCCTTTCCTCCATCTCAAGCTAACTCTCAAGCTGAGAAGAACTGCTTGGAAGTGGAGGACAGAAAGAACTCATTTCCTTGTAAAGTTCAGGTAAAGGGGCCCATCCTTTCCCAATGAGACTATTGCCCATCCTTCTTACCCCTGACTGATGTAGAATAAGCCTGGTAAGGTCTGGATGTCTTATCTTTCCATTTATGAAGCAGAAATGGAAAATTGAAGTTCTCAGCCACATCCAGAGTCTACCTCTACCAGAGTGACTAATTCCCCTCTGTCTCCTCTCTCCAAATAGAGCATAAGTGGAGTGGAAAAGGGTGGACAGTCACGATTGGAGCAACAGCAATTTCATCATGGAGACCATCAATGCATCCCACCCACCTACTATGGACTATGAACAGATGTATATTTTAGAACACACAGAGAATGGGATGTATATTTATGGACGTTATACATTGGGTGACTTGGTCACCCTCAGCGTTGCCATCCTAATCTGCATGTTGGGCTGGGTGGGGAATGGACATGTGATCTGGCTGCTTGGCTGCCACATTAAGGAAAATCCTTTCACCACCTACATCCTGAATTTGGCTGTCGCGGATTTTGGCACACTCGTGTTTTTGTCTTTCTTCCTTATTCTTTTAGTCACTGATTTCTTCCATGGATTCTCAGACCATATCTATACTTTAGGAACAGTGCTACAAAGTCTCTATCTTTTTACATATACTGCCAGTTTGTGTTTCCTTACCATCATCAGCATAGAGAGATGTCTGTCTGTCCTCTTTCCGATCTGGTACCAATGCCATCGGCCAACATGCCTTTCTTCTAGGTTATCCTTTGTGATCTGGACCCTGTCTGCCATGTTCTATGGAATGGAGATTTCATTTTTCCTGGTTTATCATAAAGAATTGTCCATACTGACCATTATCATGTTCATTGTGAACTTCTGGGTTTTGCCTCCACTTCTGGGTGTTTCCACTTTGGTCCTGCTTACCAAGATCTGTCACAGCTCTCAGCGACGGCCAGCAGGAAGTCTAAATACTGTTATTCTTCTCTTACTTCTTTTTGTTCTCATTTTTCGTGGCCCATGGATTATTACATACTCCATATACAGCCTTGAGTATTCTCATCTCTTCTTTGTTCTTTCTCCTCTCCTCTACTCTATCAATAACAGCACCAGGCCAATATTTTATTACTTAGTAGGGAAACAATGCAGGCATTCCTCCACAGAATCCCTGAAGGTCGTGCTCCAGAGGGTTTTCCAGGATGAAGTATATTCTATGGAAGAGAATGAGCAGGCCAATGCAATCATAACTGATGGAGTCACTTGCTGAATCCAAAGCATCAGCAGCCAAACAAAGATTGTCCTTGAATTGGGGGGGGGGGGGAATCTCTGTCATTCAATATTTAAGAAAAGACACACAAAGAAGAGTCTGCTTTGCTAAACTGTCTTCCTAGCTGGAAGATGCAAGACATGATCAAAGGGTTTAATTAAGGGACACAGCTTTATTAATATGCATGTAAGGGGTTGGTTGAAGATTTAAGATGGATCAGTTGCACTAGTGGAAGTGGAGTTCCCTGCCCCCCTCCTTCTCACAGCAGCCCCTCCAGTGTTGTGCCTCCAGTAGGTCAGACAAAGACCAGCCGTGCCGGAGTGTGTTTGGGGTGGGGCCAGGCTAAGTGCAGCCTGATCCAGCTGGGCAGCTTTACCAATCAGCGCCTGCTCAAAAGGCAGGTCCCAAACACACTCAGATGCTGGAAGCAATTGTTTGTTACCACAGCTACAGCCAGATGCTCCTGACGTTCCCGACCTCAGACTTGTACCTTGGAACCTTGGAACGACCCTGACCACGACTTTGCCTGATCCCAAACCGGTTTACGTTTGCTCTGTTTTGGACTGATATATTTTGGCTTCGACCCTCAGACTGTGATAACGACTACGGCTTATCCTGGAACTGGACGGATTTACGACATCCAGCCCCCTGAAAAAGCTACACAGAGAGTCAGGCGACCCTGCTGAATG
Source organism: Shinisaurus crocodilurus (assembly GCA_021292165.1). Classification (NCBI taxonomy): domain Eukaryota; kingdom Metazoa; phylum Chordata; class Lepidosauria; order Squamata; family Shinisauridae; genus Shinisaurus; species Shinisaurus crocodilurus. Next base: position 69,517 of record JAHFWL010000733.1, on the reverse strand, counting down.
GGGCCTGCTGTGCTTACAGATGTATGAGAAATTCATTTCAGTTCATTTTTGGTCAGGATTTACCCAATTCACACCTTCTGCACTGAACACAGACTCAAACCAAATGCAATGTGCAGTTGAAATCCATACATTTCTGAGCTTGTAATGTGATTTGTGGACCACCCCCAAAAAATGCATTCAACAGCATGCATACTTTTGAAAAATGCACACACAAATACTCTTTAATCAGTGGGAGAAGAATGCATACATTTCAAAGATGTGCACAATTGATTTGTGCATTTGGGAAAAGATGCAGGAAAATAAGCATGATTTTTTATGCGAAAAGAAAAACAAACAAACATCACAATCTGATACAAGCATGAGACACAGAACACACTTTGAGGACTTTGGAGAACTTTGTTGAACTCAAGTTTTGCTGGTATGCACATCCCTAGTGGGTGTTGGTGATCCCCCAAAATTGGGCAGAGGGTCCTTCCATGAACAGAACCATTCCTCTCACAGAAGGCAGATCCTGGATCCAATTTGTGATGTACTACATCCATAACTATTTAACTGTCCTCTAACTTAGTGCAGGTATAGTTGCTGTCCAGCTCAGCTCGTAAACATCAACTCCTACTCCCCATGCTGTTAGGATGACTCCACCCCAGCAGTATCCATTCTGTAGTTGTCATATAGGGGCTAAGACCCAAAGATGACTCCCTGTGTCCAGTCCCTCATGCTAGCAAGCCATAAGAGTTCAGTTTGGACAAGCCACCACACCTGTGCCTTAGATGTCTCATCTCACCAGTGTACCATTTTTCCTCTCTTTTTTCCTCCAACCAGCACTGTAACTACCTTTGTGACCCTACGGCTGCCAATAACTAAGCCTTAGGACAGGCATTCTGACCTTTTAGAATGGGAAAAAAACTGCCCAAATGCCTAGAAACCACCAAATGGTCGGTGGTTGGGGGGGAGGAGTGAGGCTAGGGTAAGGGGACATGGCCACCTCGGAATCCCAGGCTCTCCAGATGTTTTGGCCTACAAAAAATACACTATGTTTTGCTATGCTGGCTAGGGCTGAGGGGAGTTGTAGGCTAAAATATCTGGAGGGCCACAGCAGGTTGCCCATTCTTACATATAGCCTGATTGTGCCCATATGTTAGAAGGCTCCTAAAAGGTTGGCTAGATGGTGTCCTGTGTTAGTATAGCTTTTAAATATGACTCGTGTTTATTGCCTACGATATAAGCCAATGTGGCCAAATCTTATGGCAAGTGTACTGCACGTCAAGACTGGAGGATGGGTTAGATCCACTCTAGTGTGCCACTGTGCCTTGACGTTATCTTGCATCTAGCCTACTGAAATGGAGAGCAGATGATAGCACAAGGCAGGAGAAGGAAAAAGGACTGCAGGCCCAACTGTGTACAAGAGCTAGAGCCACAAGTGCTTCTGCTCCTGTCCAGGCATGCTAAAAAAAAAAAAAAACACGCTATGGCTGTCAGTGTCACTGGATCACCATGCATAATATTTGCTTATTATTGACTCTGAAGCCGTTTCATTCCTTGGTGTAATATTGATGGCATATTGCATTTTGTTCATTGTTAGTAGCTTTGGGCTTTATGAGAAGGCAGATGAATATATAATGCTGAGTGTTTTATCTATGCTGTCTTATTCTCTCCTGCTCAGATTTGTATGTTGTATTTTTACACTGGAATTTGTTCACGGTTTCTATTGTTCTGTGATTATTATTGCACTTTGATGTCTCTAAGCCTGGGTGGCATATAAGTGTTATTCATAACCAAGCAAACAAAAGATTAAAACAAGTATATATGGACTAAATTGTTTTCTCTCTTCTTCTAATGGCTTTTCTTTCACCAAATGTGTGCTGCGTCTCCAAATGAATAAAACGGAGTGCTCCACCTAGCATACTGTGTGCAGCTTCATTGATTGTGATATCTACGTGGATTTCTGTGATCGTCTCTCCACTTGTATGAAAACAAGTGCGTCCTCGGGCACATTAAAAACAGACAAATTCATTGCGGCATAAGGTTTCCCAGGACGGACCCCACGCAGATTGAACTATGGAATATGTGCAGCAGCTTTTTCTGGCACCAACTCTTGCACCATCTAGGGCACAATCCAGTCCAGGTGCCAGTAGCCCTTCAAGCTTGGAGGATTACAGGCATCCTATGCAGGGTGGGAGGAGCATGCAGGCAAAGGTAGTCTCTGCGCTCCCCCTGCCCTGCAACTCAGCTAGGTGGCCGATTTGGGCTGTCTAACTGAGGCGCCTCGGATGGGGGAGGAAAGGAGGCTGAGGCGTCACCAGGATACTTCATATCATGGCGGCACCTCTCTCCTCCCTTCCCCGCACCCCTGGAGCACCCACCAGACCCCATCTCCAAGGTCGCATTTGCGACCTCGGAGCTGCAGCTGACGTGGTTCTTTCCTCACCAGCTGCAGGGGGAGGGGGGGCGCTCCAAGTTCAGAGTCCCAGCTCTGACCTCGGAGTGATTTTCTGAGGTCAGAGCTGGCTGGGACTCTGAAAAATCCTATGGCCGTGTGGCGTAGTGGTTAGAGTGTTGGACTGGGATTCGGGAGATCCGGGTTCTAGTCCCCACTCGGCCATGAAACTCACTGGGTGACTTTGGGCCAGTCACTGACTCTCAGCCTGACCTACCTCACAAGGTTGTTGTGAGGATAAAATGGAGAGGAAGAGGAGGATAATGTAAGCCACCTTGGGTTCCTTGCAGGAAAAAAGGCGGGGTATAAATATAATAAATAAATAAATAAATCAGTGTTCTCCAACCTTGGGTCCCCAGATGTTTTTGGCCTACAACTCCCAGCATGCCCCAGCCAGCTATGCTGGCTGGGGCATGCTGGGAGTTGTAGGCCAAAAACATCTGGGGACCCAAGGTTGGAGAACACTGGTCTAGATGCTGTCTAGTGGCCATAGGATTGCGCTGTTAGATGGCTAAAACTAGCCCTTGGCCAAATATTCCACATGCACAATTTTTCATGGCTGCTTCCCCCCCCCCGCTTGAAAATATGTGTGTGAGTGGGCGGTATTTGGCAACTTTCGGGGGGGGGATTTGCAAAGTTTTAAAACTTTCTATAGCCCTTCCCAGATATTAGGCTGGATCCTCAGCATGTACAATGAGCATATATATGACAGAGAGCATCAGACTGTTCCTCTAACGTACACTGACCTGCTTTGCAGCACGGCGCACTAAGCCACGCTGGATTGTCATCATGGGTGGTTGCAGTGTAGTTCAGCATGACCTCAGAATCTGGTGAGGCTTTTCTGTTGAGGACTCCTTTTGCACCACTTAAGCTAGCCTACTGCCTTCAAGGTGCATTGGAAGACACGAGGCCATCTCCAGTGTTGAAGTAAAATTCAGCTGCAAGCCTGGTCAGCTTCTGTGCATGTAATGGGAAGGGGGGGGTCATCTTATCCTTTGCATCAGCCCTGATAGTTACAAAGGGGAGCTGGGAGCTTGGGCTGCCGTTTCTTTTGGCTGAAGCTATGGGAACGGAAAAGGAACTACAAGGGGGGAAATTACAGTGCCCTTGCTGCCCCCTAATGGATCAGTAAATTGCAGTGCCCTCTATTTGTTGGAGAAATTGCAGGAGCCTGCCCGCGGTCCCCTACCGGACTGAGCTCCCATCTCCACAAAAGACGGATGTGTGAGTGAATCTTATTTCTGACGTCTGAATCCAGTGCTTGGGGCTTTGTGCCCCAAGAGACTGGGTCCAAACACATGGAGTCTTAAGGTTTCACAGTGCAGATCATCACCTCTTCAGGTGGGGTGGACTAAGCAAAGCCTTTTGCTTTCATCCTTTCACCTTGGCCTGGTTCCGAGTGTGTGAAATTTAGAAGAGTTCACTGTTTGCCTGGTTGTTGTATGAGGATCTGAGAGGATTGGCGGCGATCATGTCTGTTCAGTGCCATCAAAAAGCATTAGCACATACAACAGCATTAACCTATTGGCTGTCAGCATTAATATATGCAAGAAAGAAATATACAGCAGGGCAGTGCGCGAAATGCTTTTTAGAGCATGAAAAACAAAATCCATGTTTTAAGTGCTCCGAATTTTAAGCTAAAGACAAATGCTGGACTACCCCCTGGCAACAACTGCAGTTGTAAACTGCAAATTTCTCTTGAGCTTAGGTGCTAGGCAGATTAATTCTTTTGAATCCAGAGAAGAGATCATGACCAACAACCTGTCATTCTAAAGGGAAACATCTAATTAAGGACAGATAAATCTGTCAGTCTTGCTTTCTCCCACATGCAATTTTTTTAAACCTCAAATTCATTCTGTCCTGTTTATTTATTTATTTATTATATTTACACCCCGCCTTTTTTCCTGCAAGGAGCCCAAGGCGGCTTACATAATCGTCCTCCTCCTCTCCATTTTATCCTCACAACAACCCTGTGAGGTAGGTTAGGCTGAGAGTCAGTGACTGGCCCAAAGTCACCCAGTGAGTTTCATGGCCGAGCGGGGACTAGAACCCGGATCTCCCGAGTCCCAGTCCAACACTCTCACCACTACGGAATTTGCAAATTTTGGTATGATCAAAGAACAAACCAACCAAAATTCCCACCCGTCTGCACCAGCCAAATTCGAAAGGTGCAGCTCTTCCCAGTGTGGAGAGGACCATACTGTACTTGCCTGCCATAGGAGTGCTAAAGATGAAGAGCATCTCGGGGGGGGGGGGGGGAGAGAAGTGGGGACCCTAATTAAGCATGAACATGATTGAATATACAGGGATTCAAACGCAGACTTTTAAGAGCAAAGCACTCAAAGCCAATGGTTTGAATGGACAAATCTGTCACTTTTGCTTTTGCCCACATTCAGGTTAACAAAAAATAATAATCTGGTTCTATCTGGCCATTTATGAAGAAATGCGTCAATTTTGTCAGTTCTTATTTTTTAAAAATGAAATGAATGAAATTCTCACCCATCCCTACGATCTCATGCTCCCTGTAGTGAGAAGTTTGGCTTGAAAGAATGCCCACTATCTGCTACAGGCATTTTCCTGGTCCATGAGGCGGCACCAGCTTTTCACTTTGTTCCTCAAAAGCAACAGTTCCTGTAAAGCTTAATCCCTTAGTCCTTTTTCATATCCAAAATGAAGCCTAGCCATCACTAAATTATGCTCACACATTCCTTAGCTCACACATTCCTCCTTTGCTTCTCTCTTTAGTTTGTCATTTTAGCACTACCCTGCTCAATCCCTTTTTTGCATTCTTCAGTTTCTAAATTCACATCTCAAGTAGGGATGCGCAAATCAGGAAAACTCGAGCTCACCAAAGTTCTCCGAATTCCATCTCAAAGCTGGTTCCAACTTGAGTCCATATCAGACTGCAGGCGTTGCTTTTTTTTTTCTTTTCACATGAACATCCATATGTATCTTTGTGCATAGTCTTCCAAATGTAGGCATCTATTTTGTACATTTTTACTCATTTTGAAATGTATGCATCTTTATATGTACTCATCTTGAAATGTGCACATTCTTGCCCCATGATGATCAAAGCGTATGTGTGCACATTTTTGAAATATACTCATACACATGTTGTCGAACACATTTTTGGGCAGTGGAGTGTCCGTGAATCACACTGCAAGCTTGGAAATGGATGGACTTTGACCGCAGACTGCATCCAAGTCCACGTTTGGTCCAGAACAGGGCTCTCCAACCTTGGGTCCCCAGATGTTGCTGGACTACGGCTCCCAGAATCCCTCGCCATTAGCCATGCTGACTGGGTATGCTGGGAGCTGTAGGCCAGCAACATCTGGGGACCCAAGGTTGGAGAGCCCTGGTCCAGAAAGTGCAAACTATGTAAAATCCTGATAAAAAATGAACTGAAATGAATTTCAGGCTGCATATCCCTAAGATAGGTAGTGTACTGGATAGATCACACTGTTTGCCTTAAACATGAAGATATTTAGCAAGAGTAGTAAACACATTTGAATCAGAAGGTCACAAACTTGGTGTCAGTGATGGGTTCTCCTTTAGAAAATGCAAAACATTTTGTGGCACAAGTCGTTCTTTTTTCCAAAGGAGATTTATTGATGGAAAAGGCATATTTCAAGTACTTTCAGTATTCCGCAGGCAACGTTTTGCATTTCTACAAGCATTAGTGAGCGTAGAGTTGAACGGGCCTGTGCAAGTATAATAAACTTTGACTGTTTGAGTGTAGAGCATGTGTGAGAATTACTATGAAGCCTGGGGGAAAGTAGGCAATAGATGTAGGACCCAACCTGTGCTTTTTTCCCCCTTTGCTAATCTTATTTATGACACTCATGGGCCATCTACTGGCAAGCTGCTGTAGCAGCACTTGGAAGTGAAATCCGGCTCATCCTTTTGCTTTTTCTAGCAACATTTGCTGTTACTTGGAAACCCATCTTCCATTTAGGAAAAGCTTTTTCTTTTTCTTGTAAGTGCAGATGAGGACATCAGATTTGGTTTACTATCTTCGAACCAATGGGGTGTTGTGTGCAAGAGCGAGGAAGAGAACAAGAGAGAGAGAGAGAGAGAGAGAGAGTATGTGGAGCGGAGGAAAATCGATTTTTAAAACCCTTCCACTCAGGACTCAAGGTCAATTAACACATCACATTTCTGAGGTATTGCAACCATTTCCAAAGGAGTAGCCATATTAGTCTGTTGCAGAAAAAAAACACACACAACAGAAGTCTTGTGGCACCACAAAGGCTAAGAGGTCAAGAAGCAAGTCGGCGGTTGATGTCTAAGAATGAATCAAAACAAGACTTAATTAAACTTATTGCCTAATTTTTAAAGGGGTGTTATTACATTTTGTTGTTCTTTGTTTAGAAAGATATGTTCCATGGCAACTGTATGTTTTATACAACAGAAAATAAATGCTTCTTAGCATTATACACTGTTTTCCGAGAGCAGTGAATGTGTGTTTCGTTCAAGTGCCGATTTACCGAGCTAAATGTTGCCCAATCAAAACGATAACAGCAGATTTGAATTCCTGACATCAAGAGACATATTTTTAGATCCCCTATTTCACAAATTTGTGAAAAAAATAACCCTCTAAATGACACACCCTACTCCACTACCACATTTATTACGGCATAAGCTTTCACAGAGTCTGAGGAGGTGAGGTGTGGGCCACGCAAGCTTATACCATCATAAACGTGTCCGTCTTTAAGGTGTCCCAAGACTCTTTGTTATTTCTGACATGCAAACCTAAGACTCAAAATTCAAGATTGGAGGGGAGGGGAAGAGGAGGCAGCTAACAACGCTGGAACCCGGAGAGAGGGCTTCTTACCACCCATTCCTTTTTTGACTTTTCTTTTAAAACCTTTTTTCATTTATTCTTACATTTATATCCCACCTCTTTTCCTCCTGCAAGGAACCCAAGATGGCTTACATGGTCCTCCTCCTCCTCCTCCTCTCCATATTCTTTTCACAGCAACCCTGTGAGGTAGCTTAGTCTGGGAGCGAGTGACTGGCCAAAGTCACCCCGTGAGCTTCATGGCTGAGAGAGGACTAGAACCCGGATCTCCCAAGTTCTGGACTGGTCTGGCACTCTAACCGCTACACCACACGTCTGGCTCTCAACTTTTCTTTCTCTTTCCCAGATTTTTTTTATAGCTGCCAACTGTGTGGCTCGGCACCAGTAGCAGGAGTGGGGCCCTGAGAACAGCTGCCACCATTCTTCCTTCCCAGAGTACTCCTGGGAAGGCCTCTGGGATGCTTGGGCATGCAGTGTTTTAAAGGAAAAGGAAAGGGAATGGGGAGGAAGTTAAGACACCCCCCCTCCCAAAATATTTTCAAGAGATTGTGGGGTGCGGGGGTGCTCCTTGCTCAACTTCTATGTGAATTCAACTTAAAGGATGAGCAAACATTGTAAAGTATGGTGCATTTCATCCCAACACACTTTTGCTGCTTGTGAGGCATTTGTTTTCGGGGCAAAGCGTGTCGGTTCCAACTCACTACAGAATGTCTTCCCCCTTAGATAGCAGTAGGATGTGTTTTCTGATTGTGTGTGTGTGTGTGTGTGTGTGTAGGTGCAAGTGACACGCACCCTATGGGAATGAGTGGGCCTGGCAGTATGCCTATGTACTCCAGATGCTGGGGAACATGGGTGGGAGGGTGCTGTTGCACTCCTGTCCTGCTTGTGGGATCCCCGTGGGCAGCTGGTTGGCCACTGTGTGTGAACAGAATGCTGGACTAGATGGACCCTTGGTCTGATCCAGCAGGGCTCTCCTTATGCTCTTATGTTGTGAAGAGGAACAATATGCCAGGGATGCCGAACCTGGTTCAGCCCAAGGGCCCAAACTATTTATGTATTTATTTATTTACAAGATTTCTATACCGCTCCATATTCCAGTATGGAGATTTTGAACTGGTGAACAGTAAAAGATAAAACAGGTAAAAGAATAAAACAATATGTTAAAAGGAAAATCAATAAAACTGTGGCCGGTTAGTTCAGGAAGCCTTCCGGAAATATAAAAGTGCTTTCAGGTGGCACTGAAAATAATACAGTGTTGGTGCCTGCCTGACCTCCTGAGGCAGGGAGTTCCACAGAAATGGACCTGCTATGCTGAAGGCTCTTCTCCGGGTGGACTCCAGTTGGGCCATAGGTCCATATGGAACTGCCAGGGACATGGCATCCGATGACCGCAGTGACCGGGCAGGTTGGTAAGGGAGAAGGTGCTCTCTCAGGTACCCTGGTTCCAAGTTGGTTAGGGCTTTATACCCCAGTACCAAAACCTTAAACACAGTGAACAGGCAGCCAGTGCAGTTTCTTCAGCAAAGGAGTTGCTTGCCGAAAAAGGGCAGCTGCCAGCAACAGCCAAGCTGCTGCATTCTCCATTAGCTCCAGGTTCCAGACCACCTTAAGGGCAGCCCCACATAGAGTGCATTGCAGTAATCCAGTCTTGAGGTTACTAGCACCTGTACCACTGTGGCCAAGCTATCCCTGTCCAGGAGAGTCCGTAGCCGGTGAACCAATTGAAGATGGTAAAAGGCACTCTGAGGTGCCACAGTCACTTGGGACTCCAGTGACAATGATGGATCTAGGGGTACCCCCAGACTATGAACCTGATCTTTCAAAGGGAGTGCAACCCCATCCAGAACAGGCAATGAGGCTATCTCCTGGACTCAGGAACCACCCACCCACCCACAGGGCTTCTGCCTTGCCAGGATTCAGCTTCAGTTTATTTGCCCTCATCCGGCCTATCACTGAGTCCCGGCACTGATTCAGGACTTGCACAGCCTCACCTGATTCAGATGTGACAGGGAGATGGAGCTGTGTGGCATCAGCGTACTGATGGTATTCTCCGAATTCCATTTTGGACTGGAGAAGGTCCTGGATGCTGCATTCTGTTTGCCATCAAAGTTGCAGATGCCTATGGGACTTGGGTACCAGATATCATGATGATAATAAATTGATTTGGATTGTTTCACTTGGAACAGAGTATCCTGAGGTAAGTTTAGTGCATACTGCCACTATGTGTTCACCTTTTACAAGTTCCAGAAACTGCCTTTAAAAAGAAATTAATCCAGAGGACCCCGGGATCCTAAGAAGGATACGCTTCACCCTCGGGCTCTCTGCTGTGACCTTGTTGGCATTGTCCACCTCACGCTGGCTGGGGCATGCTGGGAGTTGAACCAAAACATCTGGGGACCCAAGGTTGGAGAACAGTATGGTAGAGCCTTTCCTGGGTAGCACCACTTCAGTCTCCTGATATGGTGGGGATGTCGCATGTTCCAGTGCTCCCCACATACACAAAACAACCCTCCTTTTAGGGTGGCCACTTATGAATCACCCAAAAAGAGGACGAAAGCGGACATGGATTAGCGTAAAATTTGCCTATGCTAATGTTTATGTGTAGTTGCAAATTTAGAGATTGTTATTCGATATTAAATGGGAATAAAGTACATCTCACCATCATGTGGAAGACTGTGATCGGGTGACCTGTGTGTGCCTGCCTGTTCCGTCCGCTGGATGGGTAACAGGTCTTACGGTTCTTTATCTTTAAACTGGAACTGAACAGGACAGCCCTCCAAAAGAGGATCCCTTAAAACAGAGGACTATCCTCTGTAAAAGAGGACACATGCCCCCCCGCACACCTCTCTTCCTGCAGAAAACAAGTATTTCAGAACAAAGTATTCAATCTAGCTTCTTTTTCTCACAGGGTAGTAATCAAGCATGTCCCCGTAACCCCCCTCCACAACCTCAGTTTTACCCACTGGAGTCTGCCAAATGTATAAACGAGCCCTGACTGACACGATCTAAGGAAACTGTCCTCGTGAGCCACCGTTCCGAAGAGTGGTTTGCCTTGAAAAACCACTTTCCCTTCTATCAGCGGGCAAAATGAGAAATGGAGAGAGATCAGCTGGCCTCTTCCTAACCTGAAAACATTGTTTACTGTTCCGAGGTGCTATTTTTAGCTAGCCTTTTGGTGAAATGGCTGCAAATGGAACTGTGTCTGCATGTGCTGTTCCCAGTAGAAAACAATGATCTCTTCTCCTGAGGCAGGGAAGCATCTCATTAACCAAGGGAGGTACAGATCTGTTTCCCTTTTTCCCTTTTTACTTTTGCATTTGTTTGCCCATTCCAATCTGTGGTTTTAAATATGTATTTTTCTGTTGGAGCTATTATGCAGAATAATGCATTTGTAGTTTCACCTTACATACAGGCAGGATGGATCGTGTTCGCCAGGTTTCTCCTTATACCTTTGCCATCAATATTGTTGTCTCCTCAAACCTATACGTACTGTCTGATTTTCCCCTTCTTAATTTTTTTTTTTGCTTACATTTTTTTCCCAATTATTCAGTCTTTTCTAGAGAAGGTAAGAAAGTACACACACCCCAACTTCAAAGGCCTATTCTTGGGCTGCAAAGGTGGGGAGATACTTTCTGCATATTCAGGGGTGGAACAGACAAGTTCAGATGATTTTTCAGGGGTGGGGCATTTACGGTTTTATCGGGCAGTACCAGTGGTACTTCATCTCGTTCATGTTTAATTTTTTATAATTTTCTTCTTCTTTTAAAACATTTTTTTGGGGGAGGGCATTGTGGGAAAGCAGTGGCAGTGATCCTCATCCAATCTGAGCTCATCACAAAACCACAATGAATCAGCTGAAGCAATGCCACAAAACAACATCCTTCCTCAGATGCATTGTGGGGCAAGATGGTCCCAGATCAGACAATGTTCTGCCGCAGCTTCCTCATGGTGGCCAAAAAAGAAAGAAAGAAAGAAAGAGGATAAACGGTTGAAAAAGAATGAGAATAATCTGCTCATGCTGCCTGGTAAAAATGTATGTTCCCCCAATCCCAAAAGTATATCTGATTTCCCAAATTTCTCAAGTGCATTGATGTCTCCCCTTTTCATCTCCTCATTGCAACACATCTGACGGCACCCAAACCCGCTCCCCACATCACCTTTTCTACCTTAACCTTTTTTCTTTTCTTTTTTGTCTCCTTAGGCAGCACAACCCTATGAGGCTGCCTGTAACCCTCTGAACTTGGATGATGATTTATTTATTTATTTATTTATTTGTTGTATTTCTGGATCCGCCATCTGGCCGGCAAACCGGCCACTCCGGGCGATGTACAACATGATAAAATACATTTAAAATACATGATATAAAATATATTTAAAACAGTATAAAACAGTATAACTTTTAAAAGCTTAACCCACCCCATATTCCCGCCTGAATAACCATGTTTCTAGTGAGCGGCGGAAGCTCAGCAGAGAGGGGGGCCATGGCAGATGTCACTAGGGAGGGAGTTCCGATGATGATGATGATGATGATGATGATGATGATGATGATGATGATTTATTCCATTTCTATACCGCCCAATAGCTGAAGCTCTCTGGACGGTTTACAACTACATATAATCAGTTAACAAGACAGTCCCTGCCTGCAGGCTTACAATCTAAAAAGACACCGACACACAAGGAAAAAGGAATGGGGAGGGAAGGAGGGGGGAATATTAATTCATTCTTCTGGCAGGGCGGGTGGAGTGGCCCTGCACTCCCTCCCGTCTCCCTCCTCTCAGCCTATGGGCATCCTATGGAGGGAGGAAGGGGCATGAAGGAGGTCACCTCCGCACTCCTTCCACTCTGCAAAAGACTTAGATGGCCGGTTTTGGCCATCTAAGTCTTTTGCCCCAGAGTGTGAGGAAGAGATGTTGAGGTGCCACCAGGATACCATGTATGCTGCCGGAGAATGTCTCCTCCCCTCCCTGCCCCCAGAACACCCACAAACCTCCAGCTTTGAGGTCAGTCTTCCGACCTCAGAGCCACAGTCAGTGTGGTTCTTTTCATAGATTTCATAGATCATAGAGTTGGAAGGAGCCTACAAGGCTACTACTGCCTGCAAGTGCAGAGAGAGGGCGCTCCAAGGTCAGGGTCCCAGCTCCAATCTTGGAGTCCATTTCTGGGGTGGGAGCTGGGACTCCTAAGAAACATAATTTTTTGCATTTGAAAGCCTCTGTTGCTTTAATGGAAGGATTATTGATATTCCCTTCCTTGCCAAACTGGTTTGGCCAGTTGAGGTGAGAATGAAAAGTGTTGTGCTGTTTTTGCTGTGTATTTTGCATACCTCTCTGCAGAGACAGAAAGAGTGCTCATGATTGCACTTGCATTCACTGAAAACCTGTCTGTCACTGACCCTCCTTGGATTCCTGGAAGCCAGCTGATTACACAGCTCGCAGCAACTGCATCAAAACTGCCATTTAAATAAATGAGAAGAAAGTTTTGGTGTCAGTTTCACTTTCTCCGGCATTCAATTTTTTAAAAAAAACCCTCAAGTACTTTTTCCTGAATATGAAAAAAAACAGTGCAAATTTTGGTACATTCTTATCTAAACAAAAACTGAAATGAAATCCTCACCTATCCCTAGTTTAGTGAAGAACACCAAGGACCTTGGAAGAATCAACATAGAGTGAGTCTGTGACATTTATTGCATATCGTTCCACTATAAAACTGTAAAGGTGTTAGCAGCTTAATAGAATGGCTATAAAGAAATGTAGCATTAAGGTCCCCTTGCAACAGTGTGAATATTCTGTAACCGTGCCTGGATTAGGATTAGGATTAGGGTGAAATCTGTGGTCCAGTCTCACTCTTCATCTACCTGGATGATATCCCCTAGAGCCATCCTCCGTGGAGAGTGCTGCGTCCTCACAAGGAGCTCCTCATCAATGTCATCTGACTCATTTCCTTGCCCCCTGTGCTTTTTGGCCACATTGTCGAGTAACTTGCTTGCATTACACAGAGTCTTCTGAGCTCTCAGGCCTGCTGTTTTCAGCTTTCCTTCCTCCAGGTCAGCTCCCATGGCTTTTAAGGGCTTGGTTTTACCTAGGCACTCCTGTTGTTCTTTCATCTGCTTCAACTTGAAACGGGGCCTACCATTTCCCTGCAAAGGGTTGTCTGGAATCTTTGCATCCTCTTGGACCTCAGGAGCTTGGAGGTTGTCGCACATGTTCTGTGGAATTAAAGGTTTACGGCATCGCCTGGGGGAACCTTCAGCTATGGATTTTTTAGCAGGCTTGGCATTTCCCTCTGTGGGCAAAATAATCTGAACCTCACACAAGAGCTTGGCAACACTTGTCAAATGGACACAATCTTGGTTGTCTAAAGTGGACTTCTCAATTGTCTTGGCCTTATGGAGGTTTTCCATCTCTACCAGAGCCAAGTTTTTCACCCTTTTTACATTGGGTTCACTGCTGATGGAGCCAATGCTAGCTAATTTGAAAGCAGTCAGTTGAGCATCCCTCTGAATGCTCATTATCTTCTGGAGCTGAGCTTCTTTAACTTCCAAGGGGATCTCAAGAGGAGCCAACTTCACTGGTCTCTTCAGTGCAAGATTATCCATACTTTGAGCCTCTGCTGCATAAAATGGTTTAGGAGAAGTAGCTCCCTCTCTGGGTACTTTTTCAGCATGATTTTTGGTCTCTTCCTTGGTTGGTTTAGTCTCTGAAAGGTTGGGAGCAGAACGGTGGAAACTGGGGGATCGGAGACCTTTCCTGGTTTTGTCTCCTGGCAGTATTAGGGTGGTTTTCTTAGTAGGTTGCAGATTCATCACAGTAACTTCACTAACTGTGCAGCTGAACTTGGGCATCCTTTCATCTGCCCCCTGGGGAAAAAAGCAAATATTTTTATTTATTTATTTATTTATTTCATTATATTTATATCCCACCCTTTTTCCTTCCAGGAACCCAAGGTGGCTTACATAATCCTCCTCCTCTTCTCCCTTTTATCCTCACAACAAGTCTGTGAGGTAGGCTAGACTGAGAATCAGTGACTGGCCCAAAGTCATCTCCCGAGTCCCTGTCCAACACTCTAACCACTACACCACACTGGCTCTCACCAGTAATATACATAGATGTTTCAGACAGTCACCTGGTACCTTGCATGAGTTCAAAGGCACCTTTATTTAATCCCCCCCCCAAGAAAATTAAATTCTGTCAGCTTAGAGAACTCTGTTTATTAATCTACAAAACAAACAACAGAAATATCAACTCCTGACCCACTTTGGAATCAGGGAAAATTTACACAGTTCAGTTCTTCGTGGGGAACTGCAAATCACCAACAGATTTTACTGGAAGATGGTACAGGGAGCCCTAAAAGAGTTTACCACACACACACACACACACACACACACACACATTTTTCAATAAGGCACATCTCTAGCCATGTTTGTCCATTGCAACGCTTTTAACAACTAGACAAGACCAGCCCCACCGAGTTCAGCAAGATTTATTCACTAGTAAGATTGCTTACAACTGTAGACTTATTGTGACACAAGCTTTCACCACAATAAATGGTGCGCCTCAGTTAAGCTGTCACAAGGTTCTCTGTTGTCGTCTCTGATACTGGAATGGAAAGTTAGTTGCTTCCATCCTTGCTTTGCTAGTGTGGGTTGTTGTTGAAACATGGGTTATCCAGTTGTCTGAACCCAGGCAAGATAACAAACCATTGTGAACAACCCACAGTTTACAACCCAACAACAAACCATGGGTTCTCTTCATGGGTTGTTCATGGTTAACAAGCCATGGCTTGCTAGTACAGCTGGGTTCAGACAACATGACAACCCATGTTTCAACAACATCCTATGGTTGAACGACAACTCCCACTCAACCCATACTTAACCCATACTCAACCCTTGGGTGTGGGTTATCATGTTGTCTGAAACCAGTCACTGTGTTGATGTTTCTTTAATGAGTTTGCCATTACCCTCAGCAGAAAATGTTGCATAAATCCTATCTATTCTATGGCAGTATTGCCCCCTCTTTGTGCATCTCATGTCCTCCAACCCTTCATATTTAGCTACAATGTTATCTCAGTGTGATTATGACTGATTACTTAAACCTTGATTCAGAGCTCAACTAAGCTTACTAACTTAGAAATAGTTCAACATGTTTGCCATTTGAGGAATGCAGCACCATGGCAATATGACTATGACTTGACACAGAGGCATCGCAGATCGAAGAGCACACATGGAATTTTGGCACCATGTCATACAAAATGGCCTCGTTCACACTGAGGTGAGGAAGCTCTAGTCCTCCAGATCTTCAGCTCCAACTCCTATCAGCCCCAGCCAACATGGCCAATCGTCAGGGATGACTGAAGTCATAGACCAGAAACATCTGGAGGGCCACAGGTTACTCACCCCTGGTCTAAACTGTACAACTTCAGACAAGGAGAGATTCACATGATGGAACACTCCATACCAAGCAAAAAACCAAAACAAAACAGAACTAAAAACTCAGCACAAAAATGGCTGACTGATGTTTGAGGGAGAAGGTTCTGTCTAGCCTTCTTTCTGACATGCTGGTTTTCTGTGTGTCGTAATGTTGTTATTTGTATGTGGAAGCATCCTATCACTGGTTACCCCAAGTACAAGTTGAACTGGTACAGTCCAGACATAGGTCCAGACACACTAGCATCCATGCACATGTGAACCAGCTCTTCGATTGATCACGTTACTATTGTTCAGAGAGGTGTCCACCAGTATTCTTGAAGGGTGTTTACAGAAACAAACCTATAAAGGTTTCCCCTTCATTTCTAGCTGTTGCCCTCGAGGCTATGCTATTATTATTATTATTATTATTATTATTATTATTATTATTAGCAGCCTGTGACACATAGTCTTCTGAGATTTTGGAACAAATACAGTTAGAACAAAACTGGTATTGTTGTTGCTGTTGCTTTAATTAGGTGATACACTTATTCTGTGGTGACTAGGCTGTGGCAAGATACAGGAAAAGATACTTCTAAGTGTAGAGCAAAAGCAGGCAGCAGTTGAGCGTGGGCCCCAGCAGTTGAGCGTGGGCCCAGCATGTGCACATGGAGAAGTCCTCCTGGGCCCCATACAGCCTTCCTTTCCTCCCCCTCCCCTCTGCTGATGTAAACAGGATGGGTTGGTGCAGCAGGGACTCCTGTTGCGCTCTTCTTGGGCCCTTAAAGCAGGGATGTTGAACCTCAGGCCTGCGGGCCAAATCTGGCTTGCCTAGAGTCCCAGTCTGGCCCTGTGTGGTTTCCCACATAGCCATGCCCAGTTTCCCTGGCCCCACCCTTTTCCCCAACTGCCAATCATTTGGTGGCTTCCAGGTTTCTGCACAGGTTTTTCCCCATTCTAAAAGGTTGAAATGCCTTTCCTAAGGCCTAGTCACTGGTGGTAAAAGCTAAAATATTCTGGTATTCTTGGTTTTTTTGGGCCCTCCCCCTTTGCCTTTGGTCCCGTCCACCCCTAGAATCAGCCCCCGAGAGTTTCTCCAAAGTTGAATCTAGCCCTCGAGCTGAAAGAGGTTCAACACCCCTAATAAAGTTTATCTGGCCATGTGTATAGTAGAGCAATAGGTAACCTTTGTTGAAATTTGTATTTTGATGTTGTTATATTCTAACATGGCCTTAGGCTAGTACAATAAATTTGATTAGACTCAACTATTTTCCTTCTTTCTTTCTTTTTTACCTTGGCCTTCATTCTGAAGGCACGTCAACAAATAGATTTCAGCTCTGCACTTCCCTCTTCCTTCAACCTGCCTGCAATTTACCTCTAAGCAGCGGGTGCTCACCCTAGTCCCATGTCAGCTCAATCCTCCTGAAGCCTTGTACTAATTAACTTAACCTCTGTCAAGCCTTAAGCACAACATTTCGCTCCCCCCACCCTTGCACATGTCACTTAATGCCCTCACTAAATAGTCATTTGCTCTGTGATTAATGGGACTTATGACTCAGCTGCTTTGTGGGTCCCTTCAGTTGTCTGTAGTTTCATGGATTTCATCAATCATAGAGTTGGAAGGAGCCTACAAGGCCATCGAGACCAACCCCCTGCTCAGTGCAGGAAACTAGAGGAGGGGGTCTCCCATCCAAGCAATAACCAGGCCTGACCCTGCTTAGCTTTCCGCACTCAGACAAGCTGAGCCAGCGTGAGCCACAGGCCGGTATAGTTGTCCCATGTGCCACAGAAACAGTGTACCCAGCATTCGCAACCAAATTCTTGTATGAGAAGCTTGATATATTCACTGACATGTCATAAGAACACATCCTGAGTCAGACCTTTGGTCCATCTAGCCCAGTATTGTCGTCATCACTGAGTTGCAGCGGCGCTCCAGGATTTCAGGCTGGAGTTTTTCCAGCCCTACCTGGAGATGTCCGGGATTGAACTTGGGACCTTCTGCATGCAAAGCAGGTGCTCTACCCACTGAGCCAGTAAAGCCCTAAAGACTTAAGGCAGCAGCCTTCGCTGAATAGTGACTCACAGTCTATAAAAGACACATTTCTTAGTGTGTGCTACGCAACCGCCCTGCCCCCTGAACTTAGTACCAATGACAAGTTCGGCAGCTGATTTATAACAGACACTGATCACACAAGTGTACTGCTTGACAGTGTGAGCACTTATGCAATTCTGCTACCAGATATATCATCGGTGCCACCAGGTATATAGGCAGTGACTTCTGTCTAAGTTGTTGTAGTAAACAGTAGATAAAGCATAGACCAGGGGTCCTCAAACTTTTTACACGGGGGGCCAGTTCATTGTCCCTCAGCCTGTTGGGGGGCCGGACTCACTGGGAATCCCCTGTGCCGCCTCCTTTATGCTGCCCCCGCCGCCGCCGCAGCTGCAGGACCCCCCCGCCGCAGGACCGCCCCGCCGCCGCCGCAGGACCCCCCGCTGCAAGACTGCCCCGCCGCCCCCCGCTGCTGCCGCCACCGCAGGTCCCCCCCTGCCCCCGTAAACCCCCGCCACCGCCATAACCCCCCCGCCGCTGCCATAGCCCCACCCGCCGCTGCCATAACCCCACCCGCCGGCGCCATCCTACCTGGTCCCCTGCGCGCTGCTGCTGCTGCTGGTGCCTCTGCCACAGCCTCCGCTCAAGGCCGCCGCCGCTCCGTCGCATCCATCCTGGACTCCGCCCACGCTCAGTTTTGAAAAACAGTGCGGGCGGGGTCCAGGATAGACGCGCCGGAGCAGGGTCCCGTCGCGTCACTTCCTCCGCGCCAGAAGTGATGTGACGGGACCAGCGGGCGGCGAGGCGGATAAAGTAAAGCCTGCGCCCCGCTACTGGCTAAGCCGCCCCTCCTCCCCTTCCCCCCCAACTCTTGATCGGCCGCCGGGCCGGATGAAAAGACCTGGCGGGCCGGATGCGGCCCGCGGGCCGTAGTTTGAAGACCCCTGGCATAGACCCTGTTCACACATGCATTGCTCCTTCTTTGATTACTACGCCAGTGTGGCGTAGTGGTTAGGGTGCTGGACTAGGACTCGGGAGATCCGGGTTCTAGTCCCCGCTCGGCCATGAAACTCACTGGGTGACTTTGGGCCAGTCACTGCCTCTCAGCCTCACCTACCTCACAGGGTTGTTGTGAGGATAAAATAGAGAGGAGGAGATAAAGTAAGCCGCCTTGGATTCCTTGCAGGAAAAAAGGCAGGGTATAACTATAATAAATAAATAAATAAATAAATAATGGTTGGCTTGCATGTGTGAATGAACTATTACAGAACTGACACCACAGACAAAGTTATTGTATTGCATATATATGTATAGATGGTGACTTCTATATGAGTTCTTGTAGTAAATAATACATAATGCATAGTGGGTTGGATCCAGACTTAGTCTTAGTTAGAGTAGACCCATTGAAATTAATGTGACTAACTTATGTCCCATTGATTTGAATGGGTCTACACCGAGTATGACTAAGTCTGGATCCAAAGTGCTTCTCCAATGGAGGCATTTCACACGTTCAGTTATGTGAACATGTGTGAACTGGTCCACGAATGGAATACCTCTCATATTCATATGAAATAGCTCAGTGTTGAGGTTAATATTGAAGATAGTGAGAGTAAGTCACTTCACGGATCCACTTAGCCAGAGGTAAGCTGTCTTCAGAGAGCAAATTAACCCAAGTTTAAATCCAACTTAATTTGAAGTCCTCAGCATGCCCTGAGTCAGCATGTGCTTTGTCCTCAACCCTCTTATCGGTTGCTAATGGTTCCTTGCTCAGTGTCCAGTTTATTCAATAAGATGCAGCATATGCCTGGCACATGGAACGCATTGGGGGGGCAGAGGGAGTTGCATAGAAACCTGTCTAAACTTATAAGCAAGAAAAATCTGCCAACACAAATGATTTAGCAGATGCCAGTGCATACAAAATCCTACCCTCCCAGGGTTTCCTACTTAAAATCTTCCAGTTAAGAAAAAAAAAATGCCTTGCAGAGTTACAATATAAAAGCTCCAAAGAATGATGCATCTGTTCCATTTGAGACTTTACACTGTGATCTCACATAGTGGTCTGCAAAACCACCTGGTATTTTCAGATTTTTCCATTCAACATTGTCAAAAAGTGACAATGCGTACTTGGGGGCATTTATTTGTAAGGGCACAACAAAGCTCTGTGGTATGTTTTTTTTTTTCCCTTTCCATTTTTTTTCCACAGATCCACCATAAGTATTTGGAATGTTGTTGTTATATTCAGAGCACTTATCCAGAAGTGCAAATATGTGATTTTACTTCTAAAAGCAAAAGCATGGATATGTTTTGCAATTAATGGATGTTGTTTGCATTCTCTCCACTCTCAGAGTGGAGAGGTCACCGCCGTAGGGATGTACGAGAATTTCGTTTCATTTTGTGAAAGCGTCAGAACTTGCCCCGTTTGCAACCCCAAATGTGAATGGCAGCGCAGGGAGGAGGAGGAGGAGGAGGAGGAGGAGGAGGAGGAGGAGGAGAAGAAGAAGAAGAAGAAGAAGAAGAAGAAGAAGAAGAAGAAGAAGAAGAAGAAGAAGAAGAAGAAGAAGAAGAAGAAGAAGAAGAAGAAGAAGATAAGATCTGCTTTCCCAATGATTGGGATGAGGTTATTGACCCTCAATAAAGAACCAGATGGTTAGCCCATCTTTCTCACAAATGCTTCTCTCTACAAGAGTTCAAGTAGTCAATCGATCCTATTTACCTGGGTGTGAGTCCCATTAAACACACTGAGTCTTACTTCTGGGTGAACATGCATAGGATTGCACTGTTAGTCTAATTGAATCTTATGGGGCTGCATTCAAAATCATTCTTATGGTGATTGGCCCAAGGACACTCAATGAGCTTTCTGGCTGAGTGGAGGTTTATGCCCAGCCCAGGCTCTCTCTGATGCAAGTATAACACCCTGCCAAGGAAAACACTCGATCACAGATATAAACAGGGCAGACAAAATCTGATGTGAACTGTAGAGCTGAAATTTCCTGGAGTTGCTACCAAATTTGGCCTAAACATTGTGAAACAACAAGTGGATTTGGGAAGTCCTGGTTAGGCAGAACATCTATGGCAGCCTTCCCAATCTGGTGCCCAACAGATATGTTGGATTACAATGCCCAGCATGCCCCAGCCAACCATGGCTAGGGCATGCTGGGAGTTGTAGTCCAACACATCTGGTGGGCACCTGGTTGAGGAAGGCTGGTCTATGGGAATTTCCAGGGATGTTGAAAGAATTTTGATAAGATTCTTAACATTCTACAGGGAGTTTCACATAGTTCTATGGTCATTTTGCTTTACTCTCCTGAATTAGACATATACAGTCTGGGGACATGGAATGCTTTGTGGCCAACATGATATTCAAATAATGGAACCTTCTTCCCAAATATTAAACTGCATAGATACCATCTCTCTCTAGGGATGCAAAAGAAATTCATTGGACTCCTAAATTTATACAAGTCTACTCAATTTGAATGCTTAGAAGCAAACACAATTTTCAATCTGAAATCCACACATTTGCAAGCTTGTAATCTGATTCATGCAGTCTACAAAATTACCTAGGGTCCTTACATAACTGTTACGTAACAAGGCAATTTATTACTTAACAGCCTTAATCTAGTTTTAGTTCTCCAGCTCAAAATGATGACTGATCTGAGTTTCGCAAAGGACAACCAACGGAAAGCACCAAATATCTACATGATCTTCATGCCTCTGTGTCCTTGATCAAGTCTCATAGGCCAAAACCTTTGAGCCTCAGCACTTGCACATGCCAAGGTCAAGTTTCCCCATGAGCAAATAACCTAATTTAGGCTACTACATCCACATTTCATCATCTAAAACTAGCCTCACCAGTGATTGGGACTTTCAAAGCAGTTTGTTTATGTAAGCGCTGATATAAGGTCCAAGCGATCTAACTTTAGGCACCCTTTTGTGGCACTCTGAGCTCTCCATGCCTAAACAGAAATGTCTTGCTTTTCATAAGCCCTTCTGAACCTATTGATTAAAGTGAGAGTAAAGGCTCCTATCTGAATCCCTGAATAATCAGATTTAATGGTGCTTTGGAGGTCACAAACACCTTGGTGCAAACCTGGCTTTGACACCAGAGCTGCCACCAAATGGGGCTCCCTGGATCATGCATGTGCATGATTGTAAGTGCACTTTTAAAGCATGTCCAGTGTACCTCAGGGATGGACAGGACACCATGTGGCCCTCCTGGCCATTTATGTGGCCCCCCACTGCCACACCACCACACCAACAAGTTTTGGCAGCAAATTCAGCATTGTGGTTTCATAGATTTCATAGATCATAGAGTTGGAAGGGGCCTACAAGGCCATCGAGTCCAACCCCCTGCTCAATGCAGGGAGCTAGAGGAGGGGTCTCCCATCCAAGTCATAACCAGGCCTGACCCCGCTTAGCTTTCCACACTCAGGCAAGCTGAGCCAGCGTGAGCCACAGGCGGTGGGAGCAGGAGGGTGGGAAACTGATCACCCCTGGTGTACATAAAAAAAACCCAAAACAACAACAACAACAATGTATGAAGTGGTATTATGTTTTGAAATGCATTGCTAAGCTATTGATAACTATTGTTATTAAAATGCTTTGTGATGTTATTTTACATGTATTGCAGAAACTGTTTTTTTTTTAACCGTGTTTTTTGTTTTTGTTTTGGAGTGACCTTGAACATACAACTTCTTCTGTGGAAAGGTGACATATAAGTTGCTTTGTTTTTATTTATTAAAAATATCAATAGACCACCTTTTGGCCATAGGACCCGCAATAGCAATAATAACAAAGATGAAAACTAGAACAATATAACCTCCAAAACTCAGCTATCCAGCTTTTAACCTAACCCACCACACAGGACAAGTGTAAAAAGAGGATAAAATTGGATAACCTCCCCGCGAGGAAACGTTACAAGGTCTTGGACTATTTAGCTTAGGAAAAACACGAATGAGGGGAGATGTGATAGAGGTGTACAAAATGATGAATGGTGTAGAGAAAGTGGAGAGGGAGACATTATTCTCCAACTCCCATATAGTACTAAAAATCCGGGATCATTCCATGGGGCTGATCGGTGGGAGATTCAGGACAGATAAAAAGAAGGACTTCTTTGCACAGCACATAATTAAACTGTGGAATTCACTTGCACAAGTTATAGTGATGTTGGCCACCAACTTGGACGGCTTTAAAAGGGGATTAGACAAATTCATGGAGGAGAAGGCTATCCATGACTACTAGTCCTGGTGGCTGTATGCTGTCTCCAGTAACTACCAGTGTGCCTCTGTATACCAATTACTAGGGGAAATGAGCAGGAGGTGGAATTCCTACAGGCAGCTGGTTGGCCACTGAGTGAGCAGAATGTTGGCATAGATGGTTCCTTGGTCTTATGTTCTTATGGTTGTTCTTATGTTCTTTAAAGGTAACTGAGTGGCATTCTGCAAGCACATTAGAAAGAGGAGCGTGATCAAAACAGTAGGGGATCTACAGTAAAGCTGCAAGTGTACTTGCTTCTAATATACATGTGTAGGATTAAGTTGCACATGTGGTGAGGGGACTTACAGCAAGAGTGATTTAAAGGAGATGGTGGATCACAGGACCTTTGCCCAAGTAATGGTATTAAGGCAGGACAATGACCCTCTGAGCTGAGTGCTTAGTAATAAAACCCCTTTCAGCGCACTGGCCACCTGAGGCTTTGAACATGTGGTTCTTGCCTCATCCCCCACATTAATTACCTCTGACCCAAAATTCAGGCAAGTTTCATCAAGGACATCTATCTTTTATATAGAGCCCTCTGGGATGAAGTGCGGGGGGGGGAGGTTACAACATTGCAGCATTTCTGGTCCCCACCGTGAAGATGCGCATGGTGATCCCATGGCAGTGCACCAAGTTGGCAGGTAACTCCTCCAGGCTGTGCACAGGGCCTGCTGTGCCCTGCTCTTGGCTTGGGCTTCTGCCTCCTTAACCAAACACTGTGTTATTCCTATACTGTGAAGTCTAGTTGGTGAACACCACACTTCTGCCACCGCTTTGGATACAAAGATGGAATTCTTAGTCTGCTGCTTTCTTACGTACAGGGTACTCTGCTTCTGGCAGAACACTGAATGGTTGAACTTGAAGAGGAAAGTGGGAACAGATGTTCACCCTGTTTCCAAGTTTCAGCAGCTGGAAGGTTAAGTTCAGGATTTGTGGGGGCAGCTGCATCAATACCAGCTTATCTCTGAGGGAGATCAAGCAGGGCAGAAGCAAAATACGGTGTGTGTGTGTGTGTGTGTGTGTGTGAAGGACGATGCACAATGGAGCATAGAAGGAAATCACCACTCCATGTGAACTTGTAGGACAGAGCCAGGAAGCCACTGAAAGAGTGGAGAAGCCCCAGGCCTGGCCCTGCCATTGGACAGAATTGGTCAGCTGCCTGAGGCAGCAGAAGCTGGGGAGCCTAGAGCAGCAGCAAGCTGTTGGAGGACTCTGCTGTGTGTGCCAAGCAGCCTGCCCTGCATCCCCTAAGCTATTCTGCTGCTCTCTGATGCAGTGGAAGATGTTATCCCATTGTCAGCATTGAAAGAAGATTCATCTGCTAGTCCAGTTGACTTTGGTACATGGAATGGGGTGGAGGAGGCCTGTCGTCCTTCACCTCAGGCAGTAAAATGCTTGGGCTGACCATGAGAGGACCGAGCCTAGGGGAAATAATTCATGACCAGTTCTTCTTCTAAGCATCCAGAACCCTTCATCCTTTCAAAGAGTGTAAATTTATCCCCAACGTTGTGCATGAGTCTTAATGGACACGTGAAAGCACTCAGAATCACATCCAAAGATCTCAACAAGGTATCAACTATTTTGATCTCCTTCCAAGCCAATTTTGGTGCTCCTGAACTGAGGCAGAAAGGCCTCAACGCAAAGTCTCTCAATAGCAACAAAGTTCATCTTGAGTTGTAAAGCTGGGAACGCTGCACAGTGCAGAACTAGAGTTGTGTTAACGTTCCACCAAGTGCTCCTCCAAGAAGTGGCGTGAGTGATTCTCTGATCAGATCCCCGCATGCAAACTTCTCAACTTGCGTGAAAGGGATACATCATGAGTGCAAATCATGCATCAAAGTTGTGGTTACAAATGCAGCAAAATTAAACTATTCAAAAGTTGAAGAAATGGAGGGGGCTCTTCTGATTATCTGGGAGGGGGTCATCTGGTCAAGAACTGGCCCTGGAGTAATACGATACAATTGCTCCTTTATGCCAAATAATCCCCTGCACATAGAAAATTAACATGTCAAGGAAAGTTACCTCCTCTTCAACATCTAGTGTTCTAAGTATGGGGGGGGCGGTTTAATATAGAGAAGAATTTCATCAACTTAACCCCTGCCTGCAGTTTGAAGTGATACAGCCTAGGCACACTTTTGCCACCTCAGTGATAATGCAGCCTGCATCTTGTGGCCTGCAAGGGGCTCAGTAAATTCCCGGTTTTGCTGCCTCTTTGGGATTCCAAGAAGAGGCAGCGTTAAGGGGCAGCCCACTAGGGCTGGAGCCTCGAATCTTTCACTTGGAGCCCCGAATCTCTGGGAGGCCATCTGCCCCACCACCCTGCTGCCCATGGGAACTTGCTGGAGTAAAGCTACAGTGGCTCTGATGATGTCTGTTGCATCTGATCCCCCTGGATTAGCCAGCTTTTTGCCCACATGTGTTTCACCTCCTGCTGCCCCCCACCCTTGAATTTTTCTGCCTGAGGTTTTTTTTTCTTTCTGAAATCAGATGCCCTCCTCTCCCCTATTCATATATCCCTTTTTACAATAGGAGGGTCCTTAGGAGACAGGGCCCTTTACAGACTTTAGAGTATATGTAAATTAGCATGAACAAATTTGTGGATTTCTTTGTTTTTGTTGTTCTGTGGGCCTGAGCCACGGATCTTTTGTTACCTAGCACTGTCCCTGATTCCAACACCAAAGGTGTCTGTGTGGGGGGGTAGTGTTGTTGTTGTCAGTAATATGGCTTGTGGGCTGTTATTGGCTTGGTGGGTCACAGGGAGTGCAGGTCTGCTTTAAAAAAAAAAATTCAGCCTTGTCCCGTTCTGTCCAGGTAGTTGCTATTATTTCTGCTTTCACTAAACCTCATGTCAGCTTCTCCTGTGCAAAGAAGGGCTGGAAGGATACCTTGTGAAGCTTTTCACAGGGGCTTAATCCTTCCCCTGCTTGCTGGTCCCCACATATTTTAGCTTAAACCTCTCAGGGTGCAATCCTATGTACGTTTAGACCAGGGCTCTCCAACCTTGGGTCCCCAGATGGTGCTGGACTACAGCTCCCAGAATCCCTTGCCATTAGCCTGGTTTAGACAGGAGAAAAAAGTCCTACAACTCCTAGCATTCCCCAGCTAGCATAGCTTTTTTATGTCTTAAGATGCATGGGATTGTGCCTTTACTGACACTAATGCAATCTTAGAAGAGGCATTTCAGCCTTTTAGAATGTGAAACAATGTGCAAAAGCCAGGAAGTGACTCAATGACTGGAGGTTGGATCGGAGGACCCCCAAAGGGCCAAATTGAGACCCCAGGTGGGTCAGACTTGCCAGCATATCTGAGCTTCGACACCCCACCCCCCACCCCCCATTCTAGGCCCCTATACATTGTGGAAATTCTGCTTTAGAACCTTGAGAAACTTCTTGTAGGTGGGAATTGCTGGGCAGAGGATCGAGCTTTGTCAATAAATGAAAAGAACAGTGGCTTACTTGTAACCTAACTACAGTGAGTGGAATTCTCCTTCTGGGGTAGGACCCTCCTTCCTCCTCCTCCTCCTTCCTCGTACAGCCTCTGGTGCTACTAGAAAGTTTCTCCTTGGGGTTGGGGACCTTCTGGAATGGAGTGGAATATGATACGGGGCTGCAGTTGGAGATACCACATTTCATGCGTGGAAGTGTGCCAGGACTCCGTGTATCCCAACCAAAGATGCTCCCCTCCTTTCTTCTCTCCATTTCCTTATCCTAAAGATAACTGCACACTATACACAGAGAGTTGGGCTTACCTCTGGTGAGAAGCAGCACTGGGAGAGAGGAATTTAGAGTGGAGAACTGGTAGGGGGGGGAAGATGGAGCCAAAAATGCCAGCATATTTTAGCTTGAAGCTAAAACGCGTAACCCTTCCCCTGCACCAAATCTCCCCCACCCCAGCTTCTGTCCTCCAAGAGCAAAGCAAACACACCTTTGGGCAAACGTGTTTCCAAGGACAAAACACACGTTTGAAGTTCTACAAGGAGAAAAAACACTTCAGAAGGGGGCTCTCTCCTTGGCTGCGTTTCACTTTCGAAAATGGCACTGCAGCACAGTTACATGCATGGATCATAAAGGTAATCCCTAACATTCCCATCTCTCTCTCTCTCTCTCTCTCTCTCTGTGCCCCCTCTTTGAGATACAAAATATGCCCCTAACAGCAAAGAACCTTGCCGTCCAGTCAGTGTGCTTACCTGCCAGCCCAGTACCTCTCGTTTCACTCGTTGCTTTATCATGCCTAATTCTGGGCCTTCCTGCTGATGGGGCCGTTCTCTGAACGCTGCTGCTGCTGAAGCTGTTCACGCAATGTGCGCTTCCACTGGAGTGCCAGGCAAATGGGATAAGCGAGGACTTAAGGAAGATGGTTTAGAGATACGTAATGGAGGATTAGGATCAGCTTTTTAGATAGGCACTTAGGGAAATTGGCCCAGCATGGGTTCCAAAAGTCAAGATGACACAGTGAAAAGGACACTTCCTTCTTTTCTTAAATGAGCACGTTTTTTTTTCTGCCTATGCATTACTATACTGCAGTTTCTCCTTTTCTTACACACTTTTTT
Organism: Shinisaurus crocodilurus; assembly: GCA_021292165.1. Taxonomy (NCBI): domain Eukaryota; kingdom Metazoa; phylum Chordata; class Lepidosauria; order Squamata; family Shinisauridae; genus Shinisaurus; species Shinisaurus crocodilurus. The sequence goes on along the minus strand of JAHFWL010000733.1, from coordinate 42,026 downwards.
CTCCTTTTCTTGCACACTTTTTTTCTGCCTCTGCATTATTATACCGCAGTGGGAACGCTGTTGCGTACTGCCAAGTGAGTCGATAACCACCCGTATCCTTTTGTGTAACTGACACAGAAAGATCCTTCCATAAAGGATGGTGGTAGCTAGATTTTATCATCATGATCTTGCATTCTGCCCTTCCGTCAAGCAGCTGGGTGGCATCTGCTGATGGGGATTGAGGGTAGAGATGTACAGATTCTGTTTAATCTATTCTGTCTGTATTTCACAGATTGTCAGGCATCCTGCGTTCCATTGTCCGCTCATTGATGGAATCAGATTTTTGTTTCCCCTTCATAAAAGTCCACTGCAATTTACGTGACTTTTGCTGGCACATCACATTTTGTGTATTTTTGCTGGCTCGTTGTACAATCAATTAGCAGAGCATGCATAAAAAAAGAGTGTTGCACAGCGGAGGCTGAAGAGAGATCAGAGATGTATAAAATGTTGTGGGGTTTGTTTGTTTTAATGGCATATATATTCACATGTTTTCCAGTAACATTCGTATTTATTTTTTAAAAATTATTTTTATTTATTATATTTATACCCCGCCTTTTTTCCTTCAAGGAACCCAAGTTTTCATAAAACTAAATTTGAGTACAATTCTGGAAAGTAAAAAAATATGGTCCATAAGTCCACTCTAAGTCCACTGTGGAATCTGTGGATCTAATTCATAGAAATCTGGAGTCATTTGAATCCATTTCAGAGTTGTATGGCATTCCTAGTTGAAGGTTGGTGGTTGCTAGCTACTGAATACACCAAACTGCTTGGGTGAATCAGTCTGGAGAAAACTAGTTTATTTGTGTGTAGCCAGTGAAGGAGAAACATTTGGTTTTGCAATGAATTGGCAAGAGGGAGCTTTGTGTGAGAGTTTGGCTGGGGTTCCAAAGCTTACCCAGCAAGGGACTCCCAGTCCCACAGACGGAAAGAGGAGATAACAGCTGTTTATAAAGATTAAAGAGTTTATTCAGTAGGACCCATTTCCATGGGATTAAGGCAAGCAATGCAGGCATCTCTTCCGCAGAAGAGATGATTCTGTCTCACTACATCATTGCAGATACAAGTCCAAGACCCAAGCAGGTCTCAACTTCCAAGATGTGTGAATGAAGATGAAGTTGAAGTGAAGTGACCAGTCAACAAGTGTCTACCTGTATTTATAGCAAGACCCTGTACCTATTAGTAGGATATTACTCACCAGTTGTGCAACACTTGTACATAACATGTTGTCTCCAACTTGTCCCATGATTCTGACTCATAGACTCCTTGTGACTATGTCAGATGACTTTCTGCACACCATCCGCTTTCTGCACACTGCACTAAATCTTAACACTTTGTAGGGCTCCAAGAGCATGCTGTTTCTTTGGGGGAACTGTCTGTTTCTGCTTTCAAGGCTAGCATTGTCTGTCTGGATTCATACCTGCTCTTCTCCTGCTCAACTTGTATATTTGTAAGTAAACAGACAGACGTTACAAAAACAGGACCAAAGAAAATTATACCATGTATCCAATGTTAGTCCTACTTAGAGTGGACCCACTGAAATGAATTGAACTTAAGTTGGTCATGACTAACGCAAGGCCCATTCACTTCAATGGGTCTATTCTAGATAGGACTATCCTTGGATACAAGACATAGAGCAGGGCTCTCCAACCTTGGGTCCCCAGATGTTGCTGGCCTACAGCTCCCGGAATCCCTTGCCATTAGCCATGCTGGCTGGGTATGCTGGGAGCTGTAGGCCAGCAACATCTGGGGACCCAAGGTTGGAGAGCCCTGACATAGAGACTAATGGTGTGGTGTGGAAAGATGCCGATCAGACTTTGTACCATTCGATTCCTTCCCTGTTGCTGCAATTTGCAAGAAAATAATAATTAAGGAATAAATAGAGAGCTGGAAGAGCCTATCACAGAGTACTTACTTAGGGTATAATCCAATGGGTTTTACCCTCGACGCTCAGAAGCCTCCAAACTTGCAGGCATACAGGCATCCTCTGCAGAGCGGGGGAAGCAGTGGAAGTAATCGCCACCTCCCTGCCACTTGCGAGTCAGCTAGATGGCCAATTTCATCCATCTAGTTGCGGTGCTGGCTCAGCTTGTCTGAGTGTGGAAAGCTAAGCAGGGTCAGGCCTGGTTATTACTTGGATGGGAGACCCCTCCTCTAGTTTCCTGCATTGAGCAGGGAGTTGGACTCCATGGCCTTGCATGCCCCTTCCAACTCTATGATCTATGTGAAATCTATGAAAGGAGGCTGGAGTGCCACCAGGATACCTCATATCCTGGCAGGCCTGGTCTCCTCCCTCCCTGCCCCCCAGAACAACCCCTTTACCCCTTCTCCGAGGTCAGTCTTACGACCTCACAGAAGCAGCCAGCGCAGTCCTTTCCAAGCTGGCTCTGAGGGGGGGAGGGGGATCCGAGCACGGACCCCCAGCTCCGAGGTCGGAGTTCTGTTTCCAACCTCAGGATCTGGGAATCCAAAGTATCCTATGGCCCCCTAGACACTGTCTAGACACTGACTCTCAGCCTAACCTACCTCACAGGGTTGTTGTGAGGATAAAATGGAGAGGAGGAGGAGGATTATGTAAGCCGCCTTGGGTTCCTTGCAGGAAAAAAGGTGGGGTATAAATATAATAAATAAAATAAATAATAAAAATAATAGAGGGCCACAGAATCGCTTTCTTGCTTGCTTATGGCACTTATAAGCCTGCCTGTAACAAAACATTCTCAAGGTGGTTTGCAACATAGGAAGCTGCCTGAGACCAAATCAGACCACTGTTGACACTGACTGACTAGCAGCGGCTTTCCAGCGTTCCATACGTTTTTCCAGCCCTACCTGGAGATGCCTGGGATTGAACTTTGGACCTTCTGCATACAAATCACATGCTCTACCTCTGAGCTATGACCCCTCCTGAGTTTTTTTTTTTTAAAGGGGGAGAATATCTCCATACCTTATATAGTTTGGTCACCATATAGAATCATCTACCCAAGTCCCTCACCCACCACCCACCCATTAAGTGTCATGGCTAGGAAGGGTCTAGAACCAATTTCTGGCTATTGGGTGGTACAGAAATGTAATAAATATTTTTTAAACAAATTAAAAGTTCTCCCAGACATGTAGACTGGTGGAGCTTAAGAGCTGGTGCCTGAGCTTGCTTTTCTTCCCTCCTCCCTCCACATTCCTTTTTCCTTATGTGTTATGTCTCTTAGATATTAAGCCTAAGGACATGAATTAATTAAATTGGTCTGGGAGCCATTTTAGCTAAGGAAGTGTAAAAATGCTTTAAAATAAATTAATAATTATAATAAAGAAATACACCCAATATTGAATGTCACCACAGGAGTCAAGAATGTGCGGCCACCTACGTGCCACACATTGAGGGCCCTTCCTAGGGATGTATGAAAACTTGGTTTCTCTTGCAAATCATGTGAATTTGCATGACCCCCAAATGCAAATGCAAGCAGGAGCGCAGTTCTCAGGACACTTTTGCAATTCCCTGAACTTGTGTTTGCATTTGAAAGTGCATGCTTGCGCAAGCACCCCACCCCAACATCTGCATTTTCATGTTTTAGCCTATTGGAGGAAAGAGCACATTTTGGGTGTGCACTTTTAAAAATGCACATTTGTTTCACAAAACAACAACAACAACAACAACAACAACGCTCAGGTTCAGGAAGGTGAACAGGGCAAACTGAGCTTTGAGGAGGAATTTGGAGAACCTGAACGAGCTCAGACATCTTATGTTTGCCCATCCCTTAAAAGCAATAGGGAACTTGCATCTTGAACTACAGTCATGCTTTGGACTGAGAGCATAATTCGTTCCAGAAACGTGCTTGTCATCCAAAACACTCTTATATCAAAACAAAATCCCCCCAAAAAAATTTGTACAGAGATTTTTCATTTAAGCCGTACTACAGCACTTGTATTGCAAGACGTCGCTTGTATATCAAGTAAAAAAAAATTAAATAAATATTTAAAAATTTGCTTGTCTTGCAAAATGTTCTCAAACCAAGTTAATTGCAATCCAAGGTATTACTGTATCTGCTTAGTGCACAGACCAATTCAAACAAAGCCAATGTGATCTGTCCAGGGTCCCCAATGCCCAAGTCCCCTTAGCCTTTTAGGTTGCCAAAGGCCACATGATGTGAGTCTGGTCCAGGGTTGGGGAGCAGGCACATACACACACAGAGACATATCCCAATAATCCTGATGCAGATTGAACTTTCTTCACTGATGCTATGCTGATGACCCCAGTAGTGGCAGTGGATTCAGGGCACCTGTGGGAGGACGGTTGCAATTACAGCCTTGGGGGACCACATAGGACCCGCAGGTTGGTCACCCCTGCCTTAGCTGCTTATGGAAGTGCCACAGGAATTCAAACAAAATTCCACCATCTGATTTGATGTTTATCATCATCAATCATAATCGTCACCCCCGTGTTGCAGCAGGGCATTTTTGTTTTGTTTTTATTGGTTGGTGATGCTTATTTCTTTGTGGCCATGGTTGTGTTTCAATGTTATTTGTTTCGTGCTATGTTGTAATGAAGATTGTGTTTTTTAATCTGGATTTTATTGATAGCCACCTCAAGTGGCACTTTCCCCCGCCCCCCAGAAAAGGTAGTATATAACTTAAATAAGTAAACCAAACCTGTGGTTTTCCTGTGCCTATCAGTTTGGCAGCAAAGCGGGGTCCTCCCCTCAACACACCCTTTTCCTCTTATCCAACTCATTCCCCCAGATTCTCTGCATATTCATATAATGTTTTTTTTATCCATTTGCTATATGAGTTTAATGCATATACAGCTACAGCACAGCCAATTCCAGGGATTAGCAGACTGTCTAGCAATAAAGAACAAAGTGGAGGGAATTAAAAGGAGTGCTAATAGCTGGGATTAATGCGTCTCATTGAAAGGGCATATTTTTTTACAGGGGAAATAATGTGATGCCCTGTAGGTATCCTCATCGGAGGCACAAAGCCCGCCTTTGTGGTTCAGGAAGATCTATATTGGTTAATAACCAACCACACTTTCATTTTGGCTGAATCGAGGCTTTCATTAGTCGGTGGCAGAATCACCCTAGATGTTGTTGCTGGGACCCAGGTTTCATCGGGTCTGCTTAGCCTGGCCCAGTGGGGGGTTTGGGAATGGCATGCTGGGTGCAAACATTGCCAGCTTCTCTGAGCCAGCACAAGCAAAGTGTCTTCATAGCGGCTCTTCCGGAGGAACAGCAACATTGGAGCAACTTCTTTTTTTCCCTCACAGAATTTTATTTTATTTTGAAATAAAGTTAACAAAATAAAGGCAACAAAAAGAAGAAGGAGAACAGACATAATAATATAACAAGATCAGTAGAGAAACAAAGCCACAGGCCTGTGGCTCACGCTGGCTCAGCTTGTCTGAGTGTGGAAAGCTAAGCAGGGTCAGGCCTGGTTATGACTTGGATGGGAGACCCCTCCTCTAGTTTCCTGCATTGAGCAGGGGGTTGGACTCGATGGCCTTGTAGGCCCCTTCCAACTCTATGATCTATGAAATCTATGAAATAATCAGAACAACAATAATACTTATGTCCATGATGAGAGACTGAAAGAACTGGGCATGTTTAGCCTTCAGAAGGGAAGAGTGAGGGGAAATATGATAGCGCTCTTCAAGTACTTGAACGGTTGTCACACAGAAGAGAGCCAGGAACTCTTCTCAACCATCCCAGAGTGCAGGACACAGAATAATGGGCTAAAGTTACAGGAAGCCAGATCTGGCTGAACATCAGGAAAAACTTCCTGACTGTTAGAGCAATAAGACAATGGAACCAACTACCTAGGGAGGTGGTGGGCTCTCCCACTCTGGAGGCATTCAAGGTGAAGCTGGACAGCCATCTGTCAGGGATGCTTTGACCTGGATTCCTGCATTGAGCGGGGGGTTGGCCTTGTAGGCCCCTTCCAACTCTATGAACTATGAACTCTATTAAATTTGCTGTTTATAATTCTTAGTCTAGAACTGATATGCTTGTGGAACATCTACAGCCAAATGCAGTAGAGGCTGGTGCCTCCAATGTCAGTGGGGCGGCGTATCCACTCTGGGTCGTAATCTGAACTTTTAAGGAGCTACCCATGATGCTGAGCCCTATCCCCAAAATATGTCCAGCACTGTGGAGAGCTCCTTTAAAGTTCAGACTAACACCCGGAGTGGATACGCCACCCCACTGACATTGGAGTCACCAGCCTCCACTGATCAAAAATGGCCTAAACAGGAACTCAATATTTAACGAGAGAATAAAAGTACAATTTATACAGCATAGGAAAGGAGTGTGTGAGAGTGTGTGCTGTTTTGTGTTTTATTTTGTGCATATGTGTGTATTAGTCAGGGGAAAAAAATACAGGCAAGTGGCAACTGTATGTGGTTGGGATTTGATCAAAAGTTTGAAGGGCTTCAACACAGGGAATAAATGGAATCCAGGGTGCCATCATATATCTTTCTTGAAGTGAGGGTTTCCTTGCTTGTTGCATTTGCTGAGTACTGGTAAGTTTATACATAGTCATATGTGCAGGACAGAGGCCTGGGTTCACCACAAAAATACAAATTGTGACAGGTAGGTGGCTCATTGGCTGGGAATGTTGGGAGTCGTAGTCCAACATGTCTGGAAGGTGCCTGGTTAAGGAAGTCTGTTCCACACAGCAGGTTATAAACAGCATGCTCTTCTCGGCTCATCCCAATGCAACTTCAGAGAAGCAAAAGAGTCACAGTCGGTTGGCAGACAAGGACAGAACCGTAAATGGGAAGAAATAGATCAATAATCCATTTTCACTGGGGCCAAAGGTCTCAACCTGTGCTGCGTTGTTGGAGGAATGTATAGAAATAGAAATCTCCTCCAGCTTTACAAGTGGGCCCTTTCCTATGAGCAACCAATTTCTGGATAAAGTTCCTATTTATTTATTTATTTATTTATTTATTTCATTTTTATACCACTCAATAGCTGAAGCTCTCTGGGCGGTTCACAGCAATTAACACGACAGTCCCTACCCGCAGGCTTACAGTCTAAAAAGACACGACACACAAGGAAAATGGAATGGGAAGGGAAGAAGGGGGAGTATTAATGAATACTCCTGGCAGGGCTGGTGGAATGACCCTGCGCTCCCTCTCTTCTCCCTCCTCTCAGCCTGCTGGATGGCCGCTGTGGTGGCAGTTGAGGAAGGAGGAGCCGTCAGGAGGGTGGCCTTTCAGCAGGGCTGGTGGCTACTTGAGATGATTAGGCCAAGACAAGAATCATGCATGGGAGGCTCTGTGAATCACACTCAAAACATCCATTTCCCATTCCACTGGCTTCACGATGAGAGCCGAGGACTGATAGATGTTCATGTTGAAGCGGAGCCATTATAGAGCGATTATGTTCCACTTTGGTGTCAAAATGTGAAGCTTTACGCCTCAATCCTCAACACATTTTTTTGGGGGGGGGGGGAAGTCATGCCCCTAGAAACCAAAGGGGATTTACTTCAAAACTTAGGAGTGCCTATTGAATACCAGGAGAAAGTAAACGGAATGTTTTGCTCACCTCCTCAATTGCCACCCTCGTTTTGATGAATCGAGGCTCTGCTTTAAAACTAGGAATGGGGGGAGAATTTTGTCCTCCAAGCCCCTTCCTTGGAGGAATCCCCCTCCGGAGGAATCCCTCCTCCCCCAGAGGAATCCCTGCTGTTATCTCCGATCTGAGATCGGAAATAGCAGCCGGAATTCCCCTATGTGCCACCCCGCCCCCAATATGTGGCGCTACAGGCACATCTTATTTTAAAAGGATGATCAAATCTACATTGCCATACAGTTCCTGAAGCAGGCATATGGATAATGTCAGATCAGCCCCTATTTCATTATTAAGGGACCCATTAACATAAATGTTCTGTTTAATCAACATCTGCATGCCGTATATTGCTGCACGGAATGCAGTTAGCATCTGCCAGAGATTTATGTGAGAGAGAACACCTGCTGCGGGCTATGTTTTGCTGTATCAATCAACTGCACTTCTGCCTCTAGAACTGCTGGGAGCAGGAGTGGGGAATCCTACCTGACAGATGCACTGAACACTTTGCATTTGTTCAAACCCAAAGAGGTTCTATATTGTAAAGGAGCTGGTTTAAGGCTCCCGCTTCCTGTTTCCGTTCAATGTACCCTAAACGTAGGGATGTGCAAGGAATTGGTTTGGGAGGTGGAAATCTGGCGGATTTCCTCACCTCAGCCCCCCGGATTCCAGTTTGCTGCGCCTGCCAGCTCGCCAGCTCGCGGATTTCTATCTGTAAGACGGTGTTGTAAATTACTCAAGTTGAGTGATAAGCAGCAGCTAGTGCTAGTCGTTTATCCAGTCCAAGGTTCGGAATATTTGTCCAAAGTCAAAGGGATCACAAACAAGTAGGGGGACGCGCTGAAGAAGAGTTGAAGCTGTTCTGGGGTCAAGAATAAACAAAGCCGGCAGGAATGTTCTCCACTATGGCTGAGCCTCGGCAATTGCTTCCAGCACCTGAATTGGGTTTTGAGGCTTGTCTTTTATGCGGGGGCTGATTAACGAGTAAGCACAGCTGGGTCAAGCAGCAGATGTCTTCAGCTTACTCATGTGACACTCCCCAAACTCCCTCTCAGGCTCAGTTGCTCTGTGTCCTCCTCCATCACAAATGGGGGGTGCAACAGACGGACCACGATTTACGTATTTTTTTTAAACCCCCAATATAATTTTTGCAAACTGGCACCACAAAAGCACATCGCTTTAACACGACCGGTGTGATTTGCACAAATGGCACTAAGCCACTGGTTTCTGGGGTGCCGTTTTTGCACAAGACCAGCCATCTTGCGCAAAACAGCACCGGAAAAACATGTGGCTTGGTGAGATTTGCGCAAATAGCACAAACCAGCCGGATTAGCCTGTTTTGGTACATCCAGTGCTTTTTTTCTGGAGAAAAAGGTACCGGAACTCTTGGATTACATTTCCTCCGGAGTAGATGGCGATTAAATTGTAATGCAATTAATAGAAGAAAAGGTGCTGGAACTCAGTTCCGGTGAGTTCCACCAGAAAAAAAGCCCTGGGTACATCCCTTCCTAAACCACACACATACAAGGAGTAAATTGCTAAATAGGTTGGGATCCAAGCACTTGAAGGGATGCCTCCTCCCATAGCAACCTGCCGTCATGTTAAGACCTTCTTTAAATACAGTCGTGCCTTGGACTGAGAGCATAATTCGTTCCGGAAACGTGCTTGTCATCCAAAACACTCTTCTATCAAAACGGAATCCCCCCCAAAAAAAATCCGTACAGAGATTTTTAATTTAAGCCGTACCACAGTACTTGTACTGCAAGACGTCGCTTGTATATCAAGTAATAAATAAATAAATAAATATTTAAAAATTTGCTTGTCTTGCAAAACGCTCTCAAGCCAAGTCACTTGCAATCCGAGGTATTACTGTACCTTTCTTCAACATTTCCCTCCTTCAAATACCATCAGGCACACAGCCCCCCCCCCCAACAACTACCACCCAGGCTTTAAAAGGATTTTAAATATTTAAACATTTTAAATCTTTAAACTCTCCAAATAGTATCTGTGCTTTTGTCCCCCACTTGTGGTGGTGGTTGGTTTTTTTTGTATTATTTGTTGTTATTTTGTATGGTATTTTGCCTTTTGCAAACCCCCTCCCCCCCATTATTGTGTAATAATCATTTGTGGCCTAACAGGGAGGCCAGGGGAGTTTGGAAAGCGGGTGCAGTGGAATCCAAAAGAATCTGTATTTCTCCAGGCCAGCAGGGGGTGCTACAACACCGATCTTGTAGTTATAACTAACAGCATCACGTAGAAGGAGGTGAAACAATCCGTGAGGGTTCGAGAGAGGCTGTCCACTCCTTCCATGCTGTTCCACTGACTCCACCCATTGGGGGATTTAGAGATGGGTTGATGTAGCCACTTGGCCTTTGTTCCCATGCAGGGGCTTATATACTGTGCAGCGTGATCACAGAGCACAGTGGGATCCTCTTCTCCCAGACAACTGGATGTTATTATCATGATCATTATTTTGCGCACGGTGCTTTACAAAGTAAAGGTCCTTGCCCCAAGGAGGGCAGGTCCTTGCCCCAAAGAGCTTACAGTCTCACACTGGACGCAGAAGGGGGGGAAAAAACAGAAGAATGGGAGGGAGGCAGCAGGCCAGGCCTCAGCATTTCTTTGCTCAGGGCCCAGGACACTTCAAGGCAGAGCTGTTGATAATTGACCAGAGGAAGACAGAAGCAGCTGCAAAGGTGTATAATGTAGCAGTAAACGTGGCTACTAATTCCTGGCTTAAGTATTACCCTGCTAAGAAACATGTACACCTCTAACATATTAGGAATGTAGAAGGGAGGCTCGGAGGGCGGCAACAAGGGGGAGGGCCTTTTCTGTGGTAGCCCCCCCAACTCTGGAACAAGCTCCCCCCTGAGGCCCGCCTGGCGCCAACTCTGTCATCTTTTTGGCACCAGGTTAAGACTGCCCTCTACGTTGAGGCTTTTAACAATTCTAAATAGTGCATGATGGGAGGTGGGTTATTTTTAACTTTTTTACTGGTCACGTTGTATTAACTTGTTTTTAGCTATTTGTGTTATTTTAAATTTGGTTTTTAAATTTTTTATAATGTTTTATTGTGTATTTTATATTGTATTTTTTAATTGTTGCACACCGCCCAGAGAGCTTCGGCTATTGGGTGGTATAGAAATGAAATTATTGATGATGATGATGATGATGATGATGATGATGATGATGATGTAGAAGACGTTTTAAAGCATGGAATGGCAATTGCCGTGGCGGGGGGAGGAAGGAGAAGAGAAATGTTAGTTGTTAGCTTCAGAATGGAAGTAATACACATGGGGAGAAATCCTATGCATGTTTAGATGGGAAAAAAATCCTACGGCTCCCAACATTCCCCAGCCCAGAGGTGGTACCTTGGAAGAGAAGAAATAACTTTTTAAAAACATGAATGCAGCAGCAGAAACTATCCTACCTTCTTTTTTTCAATCCAAATTATTTGGACAGAGATGTTCCTCTGTAGCATTGAAGGATCTCCTACATCATAATCTCTGATCAGGATCCTGAAGATTTTTATTTTTCCCATTATACGATGAGCCCCTTATCCTTGGCAGAGAATATTGGGGAGAGAAGCTTTCACGAGTGGGACACAGGGCCTGCATCACCATGAAATTTCCTGTTGAGCCATTAGCTAGCAGTCCATTACTCACTGGCGGCATTCCGTTAATCTTTGCAGCTGCTTTCGAAAGTGCTGCACACATTTGCGCTTCATATTTGTAAAAGCTTCCACGTGTTCTCCAAGAACTAGTTGGACAGTTTAATAATTGGGAGACGGAGCTCTTCGGATGGTTTTCTCCCGTGCTCTAAGGGTGAAATCCTACCAATTGCGCTCTCGATGCTTGTAAGTCGCTGAACTCAGAGGGTTATGAGCATCCAGTGTGGAGCGGGAGGTGTATGCATATGGATCTTAGGGTGAGACCACATGTCTATCCAGTGCTATCAGAAACTAAATCGATTTCATTTATGATTTTTAAAAAAAAAAAAAGAACAAGGCATGCTTTCTGGAAGATGCAAAATAAATCCAAGCCCTAAGGCAGGGGCGGGCCACCTGTGCCCCTCCAGATGTTTCAGCCGACAGTTCCCATCATGTTTCTCCATTGGTTATGCAGGCTAAATGTAGGCGAAAACCTCTGGAGGACCACAGATTGCCCAACCCTGCCTGAAGGGCTCAGTTCTCTCATACAGTTTCGAGACTATGCCTGCAAACGCCTGAAATGAAAGTATAATGTGCGAATTCCCCTTGAGACTTATCGTTTGGGAAGCAGTTTCCTCCACTCGGGAAGTTGCCAGAGCAACCACAAAAGGAAAGGAGTTGGAAAATCCTTCCCTCACTTTCTTGGAGGAGAAATGGTCCTGCAAAAGTGGCAGCGGGTGGGATGGATTGTGGCACAGCTTTAGGGTGGAGGAAGGGGGCGGGAATCAGTCTCAGTTAGGTCCATTTTCAGCTCGACATCCTGCACACAGGTTGATGTCCAGACACTGAAGGGGTTTTTAAGGCACTACAGATTGGTGCACAAGCCCAGTTAGGGAGAAAAAAAGCTATTGAAACCTGCTGAGTTTGTCTGACCAAGCTCTCTGGAAAACCTGTTGACCCAGCGTAAAATAAAAATAAAGTCTTATGAATCCTGGTAGCTAAGTGCCCTCTTTATCCTTGACATCTATAGGTTATGGAGATATTTTTAAGACAAAAAATACCCTCGGGGGCGGGGGGAACACCTTTCCCTGGTGCCTCATATTTTCAATGCAAATCTTGTCATTTGCATTGGACACCTGAGGCATCTGGGAAAGCGTGGAGATGTGAAGGACCAGGAAAAAAGGGGAAAAAATAATTTGATTTTTTTTTAATGTAATGTATTTGCCTTGCTAGTTGAAAAAGTTGTAATAATTTTATATACTCACTGATGATATTGAAAACATGTGATTTCAAACTCAATAAAAAATAATATTTAAAAAAAAAAAACCTGGGGTTTTTTCCCATGGGGGGGGGGGGAAACAGGGGAAAAAACAAACATTTTTCCCCAGATTTTTTCCCAGGCCTTCACATCTCTAGGAAGGTGTCCCTGAGGTTTGTGAGGGGGATTAACATCCCTACAAACTACAAACGTATGAGCATTCTTTTTTGTCAGAAAGTTTGTGGCAAGCCAGTAAGAGACAGTCATTTTACAGAAGTATATTTATTAATCTTCAGACATATTTTTTTTTATTTGTTTCATTTATTTCATTTCTATACCGCCCAATAGCCGAAGCTCTCTGGGTCATTTACAACATGACGTATATCTCTTTGGCAACACCTTTGGCAGCAAATACAAGCCTGACATTGGGAGACCCAAGGCGAGAATATAAAGGTGTGTTTCTTGGTGCAATATCATACTGAGATGATGGAGATGGTGGTGGTGGTCATGGTCGTGGTGCTGGTTTTCCTACATCTCTGTCAAGGTACGTATAATGAATGTTAGAAAATCCACAGTTGAGCAATAGCTTTATTAGGACCAACCCAAATGTCACAGAACATTGTGCAAGCGTTCAAGCTCACCAGAAGTTTTCATTGGGATGTCTGGTACAAAAGGTGGGGGTGGAGAAGAGACAAAACAGAAGCACCACTGCACTGCTGGTACCCTCCAGCCTGATGAAGAGTTCTGGAGCTCGATTAAGACCATGCACTTGTTGGAACAAGTTGTCTTCTCCTTTGTTTCTGCCCACTGTCTCAGTCAGTGCACGCAGGGCAAATAGGATGGTACCCAAAGACACTTTACTGTAGCACTGTAATTGAAGATGAACCAATTTATTGTGAACTATTTCTATCAGTGGGCAATTTGATCTTTAGTAGTTGAACCTCATTCACTTCAGCTGTGTGACTCATGTATTCTCCATTTTATTTGGTGTCTTTTGTCCTTTCATTTTTTTGTGAAATGGAATTATGCCACAATAAATGTGTGACCCTTCAGGGTGCCACAGTGTTCCTGGTTCTTAGGACACCAAGTGAGTCAGGGTGGTAAAAGAAAAAAAGTGATTGCAAAGAGCTCCAAAAGGAACTCTCGAACTGAGTGAAGTGAATGCACAATAGAATTCAAAATGTGGCTTACTGTAATTTATTGGATTGTACATCGCTCAGAGTGGCCGGATGTCTGGCCAGATGGGCGATTCATAAACATAATAAATAAATAGTAAGAAAGGTCATGCTGAATCAGACCAAGGATCTATCTAGTTCAGCATTCTGTTCACACGGTGGCCAACCACTGGCTTGTGGGAATCCCACAGGCAGGACATGAGTGCAATATGGACTTGGGACATGAGTGCATGATGGGACATCCTACTACCCATGTCCCCCAGAAACTGGTGTGCACAGGCTTACTGTTTCTGATAGTGGAGGTAGCATATTGACTATTAGCCATGACTAGTAGCCATTGGTAGTCTTAACCACCATGGATTTGTCTAATCTTCTTTTAAAGCCATCCTGGTTGGTGGCTATCACAACAATTTCTGGTGGCAAATGCCATGGTTTTACTAAGTGCTGTGTGAAGAAGTTAATTTATTTTATCTGTCTGTCCTGATTCTCCCACCATTCAGCTACATGGGATGACCCCCGTGGGTTCTGGTATTATGGGTGAGGGAGACATTTTATCCACTTTCTCCACACCATGCATAATGGTGTACACCTCTATCATGTCTTCCCGTACTTGCTTTTTTTTTTTCTAAGCTAAAGAGTCCCAGACTTTGAAACCTTTCCTCATAGGGGAATTGCTCTAGCAATTGCAGTTGTCTCTGTTTCTGCACCTTTTCCAGCTCTACAGTGTTCTTTCTTAGGTGTGGTGGGTGACCAGAACTGTACACAGTATTCCATGTGTGGTCACACTATAGTCTTGGATAAGGGCAGTATGATATTGGCAGTTTTATTTTCAATTCCTTTCCTAGTTGTGCCCAACATGGAATTTACCTTTTTCACAGCAGCCACACAAATAAATGTAAAGTGATTCATTCTGTGGCAAAGAATAAATAAATCTGAACTTCGCATATACACTGATGGGGACTGTGCTGGCGGTGACTGACAAAGAACCTGCGTATGTGTTTCAGGCTCATGTGAAACAATTTAATTTGGGGGTGGGTAGACCACCCCTTCTATCCATTCTGTTGCATTAATTCTATAGCTTCCAGGACCGGTGTGTGTGTGTGTGTGTGTGTGTTGTTGTTGTTGGTAAATATGCATAGAAAAACTATTGCTAGCCACTAGTAATATTCTTCTACCCATCTTTACAGTGGGGAAACCCCTATATTTTTCCACCAAAATGAAATTTCTAAATGAACTCATTCATGAATGATCATATGTCCCCATTTGTGTCTCAGCCATCTTGGAAATGGCAGCTATAGAATGCATGCAACAGAGTGGGCATGTCTACCCAAGTCAAATGTTTTCCTAAATGAGCCTGCAACACATTCAAACTTCAAGATTCTCTGCACATCTATTTTTTTTTCACAGAGGTCTCTACGGCTGTTCCTAGACTGAATATAACACCTCTGTACAAATCGATGGCATGACTACCCTTGGAATTTATAACTGGTTTTGAACTGGGGGCTCCAGTTCCATTTCTTCCCTATAGTCTTCACCCTCCATGAAAACACTCCGGAGCGTAACCCCCATCCTCTCCCTAGATTGACCCCTCTTCTTTCTGCCAACCAGGAAATAAATCACTGGGTTCACACTGCTGTTTAGACAAGCACCTAAGCAACCCAGTTCCAGCACATAGGCAGGTACATCCCCAAACAGTTTGATCATGCAAATGACATTCAAAGGAAAAACAAAGAGAAGAGAGAACAGGAGAGTAATCGTCACGGCCGTTAAAAGGGCAACCCACTGAGATGGTTGTGTCTTAAAGTAGACTTTGATGACCAGGATCGTAGTGCAGATAGTCATGAGTGGGAGGCAAATCAGAGTAGCCATCTTGAATGGGTACAACATTACGGCAGTATTTTCAGTCTCCCCAGAGCTGAAGCGGATGAGGTGAAGAGCAGAGAACAGGAAGGAGAGGATCCATACAACTACACACACAATGACAGACAAGTGTGCCGGCTGGCGGTATCGCTGCCAAATTGGGAAGAAGACAGTCAAGCACCTGTCAATGCCAATGGCTGTCAGTAGGCTCTGGCCAACAATGCACATGAACAGGAAGAACTGAAAGTGTGCACTTCCAAGATTTACCCTGTCTTTTGTGAAAAGAAGGAAAAAGAAAGATATGACCCTGGATATGAGGACCCCAACATCCGCGATTGCCAAATTCAGAATGTAGATAGTGAAAGGATACACCGTAGCACTGAAGCCAAGAACCCAGATGATGATCCCATTCACCACAAGTCCAAAACAGGAGATAATAAAAATAAAAATATTGGTGACAAGTACTGAATAATCAGAAACATAATAATCATCACCATCTGGCTCATAAATAACCAAGGTCGGCAGGTCAGTGTTCATGTCAGCAGATACTGGTCCAGCATCCAGAGAGGACAGTGATGTCAGGTTTGAATTTGATATGATGCTCATTCTCTGCTTTTGGACTTCTTGTCTACTCTTCTCTAGCATAGACGCTTCTCCTAAGAGAAAAAAGACAGAGGTAGATATTCAGTTGCTGCTATGGAGCAGGAGAAATACTGATGCAGCAAACGTTTTCAGCCTGGTGTTGCTTACCTCATGCACAGAACCAACTTGAAGTCTGTTATTACTATACTTAAAGGAAAATATTTATTTATTTATTTATTTATTTATTTATATTTATACCCCACCTTTTTTCCTGCAAGGAACCCAAGGCGGCTTACATAACCGTACTCCTCCTCTCCACTTTATCCTCACAACAACCCTGTGAGGTAGGTTAGGCCGAGAGTCAGTGACTGGCCCAAAGTCACCCAGTGAATTTTGTGGCAGAGCGGGGACTAGAACCTGGATCTCCCGAGCCCCAGTCCAACACTCTCACCACTACGCCACACTGGCTCTCTGGTTCTCCAAGGCCTCTCCAAAGATTCATCTCTTACACCTGGACAGGTAGGCTACTTCAAGGACTATGGGACTTGCAGAGACACAAGCAGTGGTGCGTGATATTTCACAGAAAGGGTTTTATTCTAAACAAGGAGAACCTGCAACAAAATGTTGCACTGTGGGGAATGCCTGCTCCCCCCACTGATTTCCCATGCCCCCCTCAACAGCATTTTTTGTCTACTGAACATGCTGAGTCCTCATTGGGCTGTATTGGGGGGGGTGTTCCTAATTAATTTTCATTTTATTTCTGGAAACCTCGGGATTTCCTTGAGCATGTGGCTACCTCCCTCTTTTTTCTCAGTGGTCCCATTGTGGCCACATCCTTGTCTGCATTCACCATCACCACTTGAGTCTGCCATTAGAGGGTGTGATACTCAGGCTAAATTATCTTCTTGTGTGCTTTCATGCATTCCTGAAAAGAAAAATGATAATGGACATCTGTGAAGAACAACTATCTGTATACAGAAAGGTTCTCAGGCCACTTGGAAGCACCATTGATGCAGGCTTGCTCAGACAGCTGAGTACTTTCCCCTTAACTTTAACCTGGAATCCCAGCAGGTCACTACAAAAGCCAATGTAAAGGGGTTTGGGTTGACAGGGCTTTACCAATGGGACTAAAGCTACCCCCTAAAATGTCCAAGCAAATTAATAGCTGCCACAACCTACTGAATTAATAGAGCAGTCTTAAGCATGACATGGGGGGAGATCTGACTGGAGTACTGAGTCACCACTGTCAGTTCCCCATCTATGCCAACCCAATGCCACTAAAGCAGGGGTGCACAACCTGCAGCCACATGAGGCCCCCGAAGACCTTCACTGCAGCCCCAAGCACACCCGATCCCACCACCAACCACCGAATTTCCCCCGCCACCGAACTCTCCACTGCCTGCACTCTCCACTCCCTCTGCCAGAGATTTTCATACAGGTCCCTCTTTTAATGTTGCTGCTAGCAGCGAGGAAAGAGCAAACTCTATCAGGATTACGTGTGTGTGAGTGCGTTTGTGAGTTGTGCGCGCACGCGCATGTGGGCCTCAACCCCCGAGCCAGCATACATGTGGCCTTGGGGTACCAAACAGGCAGCGCATCCCTGCACTAAAGCATGAGAGGGGAAGCAGCAGCCCATGGCAGTCCAGCTTTTTGAAAAGCTTCCATTGGTGTCAACAGAAACTTCTAAAAACCCTAATGATTGTTTGCAGGGGGGTAGCAGCAGGGAAGGGGAAGTTTAAGCCCTCCCCATCTTCCCATGTGACGAGTAGTCTTTTTAGAAAGCTCAATATGTAATTGGTTTTCTAAAGTGATTTTGGCGGGGGGGGGTCACAGCTGGAGAGGGAAGGGTTAATCCTACACACACACTACAACTGCTCTCTCCCCCCCCAAAAAAAATTATGTCCTTCCTGCCGGTCAATAAGGCCGTGTAAAATAATTAAAAAATCTCATTAGCACCAATGGATGGTGAAATAGGTATTGTTGAGCAAGAGGGTGGGCTTGAGGAGGCAGCTGAGGGAAAGGGAGGAAGAGAGAGGAAAAGGAGGAGGGAGAGAGAGAGAAATATATCCAGAGAGAGAGAGAGAGGAGAAGAGAGGGAATGGATGGATGAGTGTGAATGGGTGTGTGTTTGTGTAAGAACGAGAGAGTCTGGAGTGGCTTTGGCCTTGCCCACTTTTGGCTCCGGCCCAGCTCCTGCTCATGGTTTTGCTTTGTTTGTTTTTTTCCAGAAAGGAGCTGTCGGGTGCTTCATTTGAACTGAATTTGCGATGTGGCAGGGAGGGGGTTAAATTTTAGGGCCGGGCGAACCTGTCAGCGTCACTTTCGCTCACATGTGATTTTTCTTTATAAAACCTGAAGTTCTTTCTCACGTGGATATGAATAAGCTGGCAAATTTAGATACATCCATATCGAAACCGAACTGGAACTAAATTCTCAGCCATCCCCTCCCTTCAATTATCTCTTTGCCCTCGAGTCACTTCCCTGGCTTAAATTGCCTCCCCCACCCCCAACTTGGTATTAGCCACAGGGGGGGAAACATAAAGGTGTTCCTGGAAATCCTCCACTCTGTGGCTAATAAAAGCAGCGGGAGGGTTAAATAAGGGAGCAAAGCTTTACACCCTCCTCCCATCATGCCATGGCCCTAATACATATTGATTATATGTAAGCCTCTCTGGGAGACTTTTTGGCTGAGGGAGAGGCATACAAATATTTCAAATAAATACATAATATACACATTTTTCTATGCATCTTTTGATTGGAGGACTCCATTGCAAAATTCGAAGAAGGGCGAATTTCAAAGGATAACTGAGTGTCGGTTCGCATATTGCCGAGACGCACAACCCACAGCCTGTGGGCCACAGGAGCTCTCCCTCCCAGCCTCATGGGGTGCCTCCCCAAGACCCCCACTGCTGCAAAACCTGCTAAAATTTCCACCACCAAATACAGCTTGGAAATGGCTCAAAAAGCCAATGCCAATGTCTCTGCTGAGGTGGCCAGTGTTGCTGCTGCTTTCCCCCTCCCTCCACCAGAGCCTCCACCACCCCTGCCAGTTCACTTCCTTCTCTCCTAAACTCACAACATCTTCCTGCTTCCTGGAGCTGCTCTAAGACCGGCACTTCCATGGCCCAGAACTATAGCGCCCACCGAGACACTCTGCAAACCATGGTGAGAGTGCTCTATGGCTCTCCGCCAGCTTCCTGCCTGCCAGCTTTGAGTGTGAACGAAACAAAGGTCTTGCCGCCCCTATTTCAAACAAGAACTTCTTCAGAGGCACTGCCAGACAAACAGAGCCATTGGAGAGTGAAATGACTGAGATCAGTGGTAACCCTGAAAGAGATCCTATTTGTCATGTGTCAGGCCAACTAAAGAATATTTCTCCATATCTAGAGGTTACGTTTCCCTGTCTTTTTGACAAAGAGAAAAAGTGTGTGGGGGTTTTTTTTCCAGCCATGGCCTTTTCTGTTGTGGCACCCCGGATGTGGAATCAGCTTCCCAGAGAGGCTCGACGTTGGCACCAAACTCGTGGTATGCTCAGCACCAAGAGAAGACATTCCTCTTTTCCCAGGCGCTTTAGTCTTTCAGTTTCTGTTGTTTTAAATCTGTTACTGTATTGTAAAACTTTGCACTACTGCTAGGTTGTATTTTGTTTTTGTTTTTTCATTTTTATTTTGTATTGTAGTTTTAAACTTTTATATTATATTTTATCGTGTTGTAGTTCATGGTTTCAATTGTTGTGAACTGCCCAGAGAGCTTCAGCTCTTGGCCCGGTATAGAAAAGTAATAAATGAATAAATAAACTCCAGGGTAAAATCTAGTTTGGCCCTCCTTATATTGTTGCACACCTGGCTTAGTTTGCCAATCTTGACTGGAAAGCAGGATATAATTTATTCATTTCATTTTAGTCTATTTTGTCAAATGTATTCAGTTAAACCAATCAGTCAAATGAGATCAATTAAATATAATCCTCCTGCTTGAGGGTTTCCCATGAGCAGCTAGTTGGCCACTGTGTGAACAGAATGCTGGATAAGATGGACCCTCGGTCTGATCCAGCACGGCGCTTCTTATCTTCTTAAACCAGAGGTGCTGAACCTCAGGTCCATGGGCCTAATCCAGGGTCCCATTAAATCTCTCTAGAATCCAATGGCCGTTTGGTGGTTTCCTGACTTTCACATGTTTTCCCCCAATTCCGAGAGGTTGAAATGCGTCTTCTACAGCTTAGTTCCTGGCAGTAACTGCTGTAAACTAAAATATACTGGTATTTTTTGGTATTTCTCACCCCGCCCACCACTGCCATGTCACCCTGAGAGCGTCTCTGAAATGAAAATTTTTGGCCCTTGGACTAAAAGAGATTCAACACCCCTGAAATAAAGAATCAGTCCAAGACCAGATCAGTAGCGCTCAGTAGTCCAGTTTAGACATTCTTCTCTTCACACAACAATGTGTGAAGTGGGCTAGTTAGTTCTAGACCCCCCCCTCTGTTGAGTCTGCATCACCATCTCCACTGTCCTCCACACCTTGAAAGGTGACTGTCTGCAGGTGAGAGCCAGCTGAAGTTGGGGGGGGTCTCCTCACACCGTTTAGAATCGTGACCGTGCTGGGTTCTATATTGTGCAGTAATGTAGGCCTCCCTTCTGCAGATGTTTGCATTCCGGCACATGAAGGGTGGGTGAGGGGGCTAGCTAGCTCCGCCCCCCCCACCACGTTCCCTTCACACGCTTTCTAACCATGTGAGAAGAAGAACGCCTGCAGAAGGCATTGGTCATTCAATGATTAGAAAGTTTGTGTGCCACAATTGCAAAGCTACATGACGTGGTACTCGGCTGGCCGCAGAACTCACCATCCTCAGAATCTCAGCTTTCAGGAAAGCCACGAAACTCAACTTCCTAGCTCTCATGGTAGCCCAGATAGGCTTGCGAGCGTGGGAACGCGCCCAGGAAAATCTCAAAAGCCAGGGGAGTTGACGAATAAGAGCCTCGGCAGTTATTAGAGGGTGGGGATTTAGAGAGCACCTTTGTAGGTTTCACTCCTTCTTGTGCTCAGAGGAAACACCAAAAGAAAGCAAAATGGCAGCATAAATTATGCAAACCATGAGGTTAAGCATCATGCATTCAGGTTCCCACATACACCATGCCGTAGTGCCAGCCTTAGGCTACCTTGGCGCGGAAGAAAGGCATTGGAAAGGGCGAGGCACAGGAGCAAGGGGCTGCCTGAATGTGTGCAAAGGCATTTGAGGTGGTTAGACTTCATGCTGATGAAGTGGTTAAGCCAAAGACCTCTCAAGACGGGTGCCTTTTGAGTGAAGAGAGAGAAGGGCAGCACCGTGGAAGAGAAAATATATGCAGAAAATTCCCTACCTTTATCTAATCCAAACTGTACAGAGACGTTCCTCTTCAGAATTGAAGGATCTCCTCCATCATATTCTCTGATCGGGATTAAAAAGAGTTTTTTTCCATCCAACAGTGAGCACCTAATCCCAGGCACGGCATATTAGAGTGGTGCTTTCTCTAAGTTCCAAGTGGGAGGGGCACAGTCTTCTTCGCATCCTCCTGAAATTTCCGGCCAAGCCATTAGCTGGTGTTCCATTAGCCCTTGGCAGGGTTCTCTTACACTCTCTGATCTGCAGATCTCACCCACCCGCCGCCCCGCTGCTTAAATTCCACTTAATGGGTAGCATGGCAGGAGCAATGGTGGCAGTGAGCCAGCCATGATCAGAGAAGCAAGAGGGAGGGAGAGTGGATCTCTGCCTTCCTTCCTTCCCTCCCTGCCGCTTTTGGGGGCCTCTACGGATTGTAGCATTCCCAAGGGTGACCATCATTGGAATTCAGGAGGTTTAGATGTTCTGGGGACCAGCACAGAGGGTGTCGTGGGAACTGGGGTGGTGGGAGGGAGGGAGGGGTGGGCAATTTCAAAAGGTAATTGACTCAGAAAATGAACCAAGCTTGTTTCTGCCTTTTGGGGAAATAGCTCAGTTTATGTCCATACCAATCTGGACTGGCAGGAAGCTCAGCCATTACTTGAAAAAGTCCATTTTCTACTTGGAAAAGCTTGCATCCGAGACAGAGTCTGGCATTTCTATGCAGTTTGAAAATGATGGATGTTCTAAAGGAGTGGAAAGGAAGAGGCGATGGTTACCAAAAAATAAAAAAAAAATCCTACTTCTGTAAGACGTGGGTTTCCCTCCAAGTATGCTGATACCTCCCTCTTGTTTCTCAGTTTCGGCTTGCTTTCTTTCTTTCTTTCTTTCTTTCTATCCATCCATCCATTTGCTGTACTTTTAAACTGCCCAATAACTGAAGTTCACTGGGCGGCATGCAATACATTAAAAACATACAGTACAAATACAACAGAAAATAAAAACGGCACAGAATGAAACTATTGCAACATCATCCTAAAACCAGATTAACACCACATATAGTGGCAATTACATATAGCCGTCATAACTCAGCAACTGACCGCTATTAAGGACACATGTTATTTATTCATTTTTATTATATTTATACCCCACCTTTTTTTCTGAAAGGAACCCAAGGTGGATAACATAATCCTCCTCCTCCTCCTCTCCATTTTATCCTCACAACAACCCTGTGAGGTAGGTTAGGCTGAGAGTCAGTGACTGGCCCAAAGTCACCCAGTGAGTTTCATGGCCAAGCGGGGACTAGAACCCGGATCTCCTGAGTCCCAGTCCAACACTCTAACCACTATGCCACACTGGCTCCATAATATACTTATGGAGTATATTTAGCATCAACATCTCCAGGGCAAAATTGGTCAGAATAAATTCATTTCAGTACTACATCATAGATATACTATATTAACTATACCTTGCAATTTTGAAGTTTTTTACAAGATTGGAGAATGAACTGTGAAAATAAGGCCTCTTATATGAGCAATAATCTGGAGCCAAGTTCACAGCTACAATGCATTGATTTCTTTTTTAAACAAACTTATCTTCAATAACAGAGAGGTGAACATCCCAAGGGAGAAAAGGGGCAGGCTAATTATTTCTCATGGGGTTAAAGAGCAGTGATTCACTGTGTGAGATTGCAGCTGAACGACCCCTGCCTTCCAGGAACAAATTAGAAGAAATACCACTATGATTATACTTCAGATCTATAGCAACATCTCCTCTTGACATTTAACTGCATTCTTTCTAAAAGAGAGTCCTGGCTTCTTCCCCATTCAATACACTGAACATTATAAGAATGCCATCGGAAGCAGCAGTCTAAAATACAGAACAAAAACAGGCAACAGGCAAACACTAAAAGCCTGTTGAAAGAGAAAATGTGTTAGCTTAGAGCAGAAGAAGGCCAGAGATGGAGCCTCATGGGATATACACAGGGAGAGTATTCTAGAGCTATGATGCCCCCAATGAGAATGCTCTGTCTCTCATGTTCACTTACTTAATGACCCCAGATGATGGCACATAGAGCGAGGCCTCTAAAGTCCGTGTATACGGGCAGGGTCGCTGAGGTTATCAGAGGACATTCTCTTGGTGGTTCCACGTGGACCTACGGCCCGACTGTAGCCCACCAGGAGAAGAGCCTTCTGTGTGGTGGCTCCATTTCTGTGGAACTCCCTGCCTCTGCAGGTCGGGCAGGCTCCAGCTCTGTGTTGATTCGGGCACCTGCTGAAGAGACATCTTTGTTCCGGGAAGCCTTCCTTGCTGACCAGTCACAGCTTGGATGTTATCCTGTTTTTTTGATACACTGTTTTAATTCTTTTATCTGTCTTATCTTTTTACTGTTCACCGCTCTGGAATCTGTCTAGATATGGAGCAGTATACAAATGCTGTAAATAAATAGATAGATAGATAGATAGATAGACAGACAGACAGACAAGGGATCATCCTTAAGATAACCAGTCCCAAGTTCATTTAAGGCCAGGTGTGCCATCAGGGCCAGAACACTGGGCATAAGTCCTGGAGGCGTACCCCCAAATGCAGACAGAGTCAACACAGACACCCCCTTTTATTTTTTTAACCTTTCAGGTAAGGACACACACACACAACCAGTGCATGCTCCCTCTCTCCCCCGTTCTCTCTCGCTCCCCCCTTTCTCTCACCATGCAGTGGTACCTTTCTTTTTATTTTATTTATTGATTTATTTATTTTATACCCCGCCTTTTTTCCTGCAAGGAACCCAAGGCGGCTTACATAATCCTCCTCCTCCTCTCCATTTTATCCTCACAACAACCCTGTGAGGTAGGTGAGGCTGAGAGGCAGTGACTGGCCCAAAGTCACCCAGTGAGTTTCATGGCCGAGTGGGGACTTTTAGAAAAGGTTGGGTGTGCTGTGGAGGAAGCCACACAGACACACCAGTCATCTTGGTTTCCCCAAAGAGCCTCTAGCCCTCCGCCCCAGGGTCTACCAATTTTAAAGGCCCAAAACAGGCACTTTAAATTGGGCCTGGAACCAAACAGGCAGTCAATGAAGTAGATACAAAAGTGGAGCTGCATGCTCTGATTGATGGACACCAGACTTCCGTTTAGCTACCTCGTTTGGGACCAGAGCAGAAGTTTCCGAGCTGTTTTTGGCAGCCCCATGGAGAGGGAGGGCATTGCAGTAGCCAAAACTGGAAGTAATTAAAGCATGGAAAGCAAGTCCATCTCCTCTGCTGCAGCATTACATGGTGGCGCTCTAGACGAGAACACCTTTGCAAAATTCAAAGCAGGGCGAATTTTGAAGGATAACTGAGTTTCAGTTCACATATTGCAAGGATGCACAACCCATGCCATGTGGGCCACAGGAAAACCCCCCCTCAAGCCTTATGTGGTTCCTCTCAAGACCCCCAATGCTGCCAAACCCACCAAAATTGCCAACACCAAAACTGGCTTGGAAACAACTAGAGATGTGTGAGAAATCCAATGGGGGAGGTGCAAATCCAATGGATTTTCATGATTTGGCCTCCCAGATTCCATCCAGTTTGCCAATCTGGTGCTGGCACCAACTCGCTATGGTGCAAGTTGAGCCAGCTCGAGGACATCCGTTTCTAAGACAGGACACAATTTGCACATATAAAAAAAACACACACACACTAAGGAAATGTGCACAAAATTTGCAACATTTGGGTGTAGCACGATTTGTGCAAATTCAGTTCATTTATGCAAATTTGGGAGCTGAGAACACATGGCTGTATTGTGATTTGTGCACATTCAGCCAATTTACGCAAATTCAGCCAATTTGCAGAAATTCAGCCAATTTGCAGAAATTGGCACCCGAAAAGCATGTGGTCCTAGCGCAATGCCGATGTCTCTCCTGAGGTAGCCAGTGTTTTTGCTGCTTTCCACATCATACATTAATTCCCCATCCCACCCACCACCATCCCTGCAAGCCCACTTCCTTCCTTCCTTCTTTCCTAAATTTACAGCATCTTCCTGCTTCCTGGAGCTGCTCCAGGATGGGCACTTACATGGCCAAGAACTATAGAGCCCACAGAGACCATCTCCTAGATCCTCTCCTGGGAGATGATCTGCAAACCATCGTCAGAGTGCTCTATGGCCCTGCCTGAGTATGAACCAAACAAAGGTCTTGCCATCCCTATTTCAAACAAGAACTTCTTCAGAGGCACTGCCAGACAAACAGAGCCACCGGAGAGGGAGATGACTGAGATCAGTGGTAACCCAGAAGGAGATCCTATTTGTCATGTGTCGGGCCAAATACGGAATATTTCTCCATACCTAGGTTACCGGTACCTCTTCCTGCCTTTTTGATAAAGAGAAAAAATGGGTGTTTCCAGTCATGGCCTTTTCTGTTGTGGCATCCCAGTTGTGGAATCAGTTTCCAAGAGAGGCATGGCTGGCTGGGGAATGCTGGGAGTTGTAGGACTTTTTTCCTGTCTAAACATGCATGGGTTTGTGCCCTTAGACAACCTCATCAGGAGATTGCCATTCTCAGGAAAGAGGGTGGGCTCTTGTTCCTGAAACTGTTTGCACAACCTCAGCCTAAGGCAGTGATGGCGAACCTTTTTGAGCCCGAGTGCCTAAACTGCAACACAAAACCAACTTATTTATTTCAAAGTGCCAACACTGCAATTAAACCTGAATACCGAGGTTTTAGTTTAGTTGAATCGCACAAGCCACCACAGCTTAAATCACACCACCTCCAAGCTGCCAGTTTTGAGCCCGACCCAGCAAGGGCTGTCTCCCGACTCCTCCACATCAGCCCCCCCCCACAGCCCCTTCTATCCCCCCCTGGGCAGAGAGCGAGTGAGAGCGCAAGGCGGAGAATTAAAGCGGCAGCCCAGCCACCCCTTCTCAGGCAGGCAGGCAGGCAAGGCCGGAGGAGGTGGGCGGCACGCGAGAAGGAGGTGGGCAGAGAGGGAGCGCGCGAGGCGGAGAGCAGCCAACCGAGCATTTAAAGCGGCAGCTGCCCTCCCCGCCTCGCCTCTCCCCACTTGCTCTCTCGCCCCTCAGGGGAATCCTCGCAGCAGGAGGCGCCCGGGACCCCTGCCTGATCTCGCTCCTCTCGCGTGCCCACAGAGAGGTCCCTGCGTGCCAGCTGTGGCGCGCGTGCCATAGGTTCGCCATCACTGGCCTAAGGTATCGAGTTCTTTTCTTAAAGTTTTTGGAATGTTATAAATTATAACCAATGTAGAGCTATATATTTGAAGGACTCCTTAATTCTAGCTCTAAGTAAAACTTTAATAAATATAAATCTCAGAGCACCCCAAGTGGGTATCGTTTCACATGCCAAAGTGCTGTAAGTTCTCCTTCAGATGCCAGAGGATGATGGATTATCATTTATAAGTACTGTAATCCTCTAAAAATTACTTAGTTGTCTTGCCTGATTAGTGAATGATTTATTATAGAGGCATCTACTCCCATTGGTCTCTCTCATGATGAATAAGTAGGAATATAATAACCCATCACTCTGGGATTATTGCCTAAATATCAGTTTCAGTGAACTTTGAATTAAAATAGATTATCCCCTTCCATGTTGATATGGACAAGGATGATCTTAATAAAGATAAGGCAAAAGCTCTGCTGGACTTTCAGCAATAGATTAACATTGCCACACAAAACTCTGTTGAAATGAGAGAGATAATTTCACAAAATTACTGTAGTAGCACTTCAATTCATCCAGTGGCATTGCTAGGACTAGGTCCATACGGCCCTAGTCCCAAATCTATTTCCCAGTGCACTAGAAATGTGCAAATCAGCAAACCCAAGCTCACTGAAGTTTTCTGAATCCCATCTCAAAGATCGTTCCTACTTGAGCCCGTATCAGATTGCGAGCTTTGTTTTTTTCTTTTCACATGATAATTTGTTTGTATTTTTGTGTGTATTTTTCCAAATGTACACATCAGTTGTGTGCATCTTTGAAAGGTATGTATTCTTCTCATTAATTAAAGCATATGTGTGTGCATTTTTCAAAAGTACACATTTTTTCATGCGCATTCTTAAAATGTATGCATGCTGTCAAACACATCTTTGGTGGTCCGGGAATCACATTGCAAGCTTGGAAATATATGGATTTTTATCACAGATTGCGTTCAGATCTGTGTTCAGTCTGGAACTGGGTAAATCCTGATCAAAACCAACCTGAAACTAATTTCTCATACATCGCTAGTGTCCCTTGATGCCAATAGAAGATTTATTTCTTAGTTTAATTGCCACACAGGGAATGATTTTCAAGGGGGATTGCAGCTGGAGATAGAAAAGTTAACCCCACCCTCCTCAGATCTTGGAACATCCCCTCTCCACCCTCCAAAAATAATAAATAATCAAACATTGACTGTTATCATTGGTTGCTTGTCGTGCTATCCAAGCCCAGTCATTGTCCGTTTTTGTGCTCAATCTTACCTTAAAACCATAATGCATACCTGACATTCAGAATATTATATCTCATTAAGAGGAGGTCACACAGAAGGTCCATGGCCAACTGGCAGCTTTATTTAATACATGAAGCTTAGAGAGAAAACCCCTGCAGCCAGCTGGCTGCTGGCAACACTTGAACTAGAAATTGAAAGTACAGTGCCTGAGAGCTGTACATCCTGGTATATTGAGCCAGGAGGGCCAATATACTGAGGCTTAAACCAGTTTGCATGTCCACTGTGGCTTAAACAAGTCATGGTAGTTAGTTTAAGTCTCAGCACGTGCCAGATGCCGTTTGCCTAATTATGAACCCAGGAGCCATGGCTTGCCAGAGGGGGAAACAAGCCTCAGACAACCCAAAAACAGCCCATGGGTCATCTGAGGGTTGTTTTCCCCTCCAACAACAACAATCCATGCCATCTGGGTTCAGATGCTAGGACAAGCAGTCAGGGCCGGATTAAGAGCATTATGGGCCTGGTGCTGAGGATTTTGGTGAGGCTTTTTATGGAAATAAATAAAATGAAGATGCAATTTTATATTAAAACAAATTAAATATTTTAATTACCATTGAAGTGCCAAAACAGAAACATATTGAAAATATTTCTTTTTTTGTAAACAATAAGCTTGTTAACTCAATAAAACCGTTATAAATAGAACATTCACAACAACCATTTTTAAATAAATATAAACAATTTAAATATAAGTGTATGATGTTTGGCTCATAAAAATTTGTTCCTTAAATAATAATAATAATAATTATTATTATTATTATTATTATTATTATTATTATTATTATTATTATAGCATCATAATCAATACAGCCTGTGTTATGATTATGGTGCAGAGAGTAACTCTTGAAATAAATAGCAA
Organism: Shinisaurus crocodilurus; assembly: GCA_021292165.1. Classification (NCBI taxonomy): domain Eukaryota; kingdom Metazoa; phylum Chordata; class Lepidosauria; order Squamata; family Shinisauridae; genus Shinisaurus; species Shinisaurus crocodilurus. The sequence continues at coordinate 13,232 of JAHFWL010000733.1, read as the reverse complement.
CCACTAGTTTTAAACACACAAACAGGTTATTCACTGAACTCTAACCTGCATTTAAACTAAATGAATTGGGGGGGGATTAAGAGCACCGACCATGTGGGGAGTCAGGAAAATGGCTGGACAAACTGATGGATGGTTAGAAAGGATTCAGACTAACGGAACGGGGTGGAAACAGAAAAAAATAAATGGATGGTGGAATGATACAAGCTCAGATTGATAAATCAAGTAGAAACTGATGAAGCGAGTAGAGAAAAGGCATAGCATGAGCTCCGCTGCAGAGAAGCACAACATGCAAGCCCCACATGCATTCAGCGACAACAAACGGATTAATTAAATATTATAGATTTCCACACCCTCTTCAGCAAATGAGGCATCCATCCACCTGTTTGGACAGCGAGGAAGAAGGATTTGTAGTCCTTCCACAGACCCGAAACACAGCGACAGAAATACACACAGCAAATGAAATACCCATGCTTTTACCCACAGAGAAGGGGAGGCGCCCAATACGTACGACAATCAGGCTCCTCGGCTGGACCGGACGCACAGGTCCATAGAAAGTTTATTGGCAGTGCAATCCTGAAGCATTTCACTTGGAAGTCGCATTGAGCTCAATGGTGCTTACTCCCCAGCAAGCGTGTTTAGGATTGCAGCCTCGCTCACTTTTTTCCCGTCTTCTCACACACACACACCTAAATTTCTCTGCCTTGTACGCGCACTCATTCCCAAGGATTTTTTCCCCCTTTTCCTTTTATTTTTTTTTAGCACAGACATAAACATCAGCCTTCCTGCAGGGCTCCGCCTCTATGATTACCGTGTGAACGCGACACACCGCCTTCTCTTATGAACGAGGAAGCTCCCTGCTATGAGCATAAACACAGTGGCACCAGCAACCGCAGGGCTGTCAAACATCTCTCGCTCACGCACAGACACACAAACAAACGCACGGAGTCGCAGGCGCACGCAGACCGCTCCCTGTTGTTCCCAGCCCATCTCAGGCGCCCCTACCTCTCCAAGTTTCACCCCCTCATCCGATCCTTCCTCACCACCACCACCGGAGCGACTGCCGGCGGAGGAGACGGAGCTTCTGCGGCTGCCTCCTGCTGCCCGCCGCCTCGCCGACCCCGCCGGGCTGGGGGGCTGCCCGCCTCGCATCGCCACCATGTGACGCCGAGCCTGGGCTAGCCGGGGGAAGCTGAGAGAAGTTGCGGGCGAGCGGGTGGCGTGGTGTGTGTGTGTGTGTGTGTGTGTGTGTGTGTGAAGACGGGAAAGTGAGCGAGGCAGCAGCGAGGAAGAAGGATTTGTAGTCCTTCCACAGACCCGAAACACAGCGACAGAAATACACACAGCAAATGAAATACCCATGCTTTTACCCACAGAGAATGGGAGGCGCCCAGTTCTCCAGCAGCAGCAGGTCCCCGGCGGGAAGAGTAGCCGCCGCCACCGCGCGCGCCGCCGCAAGGGAGCCGCTGCCTGGCGTCTCGACGCAAGGGCAAGTGCGGCAGCGGCAGCAGGCGGTGGCGCGGCTCGGGCGAGTGGGCGCTGCCGGGCCTGTGGGCGTGGGCCTATTTTGTGGAAGGGGCCTGGAGCTGGCGCTCCAATAGCCCCTATCTTAATCCGGCCCTGCAAGCAGTCCGCAGGAGGATAATTAGGCTGGTATGCACCATGGCTTAAACAAGCCACCATGATTACGCAAACCAGGTCTGAAACTGTCAGGTGACCTCAAAACAAACCTTAGTTATGACATGTGTGTGTGTGTGTGTGTGTATTGTCATCATAAAATATGGAGATTGGTTTCAAGGGGTGAACAACCAGAAGGCTTTGAAAGAAAACTCCTTAGACTTTTGACAGGACTCAACATCAGCTTATGCAGGAAACTCTGAGGGTCTGCTCCAGCGGTCCATTTCAGCCTCCCAGAACACAATGGAACAGATTTCTGAGTATTTATACTCAGGTGGCCAATGGTCATCTGGTGCAAAACCAAGTGAAACCTTATCCTGCAGCCTTCAGAAGTAAAGCCAAGTTTTTATAGTCACTCAATTATTTAATATGTCACAAGAAATTTATGTTTGGGGTAATTTATGTGGACTTAATAAACCTGGAAAAGAAAAAGAAATTTAGGGATGTACCTGAGTAGCCCAGCAGACAGGAGCAAGGCCCGAATTGGGCCTGCTCATGTCCCCCGGGCTACTCGGCCACCCGCGCGGGCTTACCTGCAAGCTCTCCGGCTCTGCGGAAAGCCTGCCTCTCCGTCCGCTGGTCCCGTCGCGTCACTTCCGGTGCGGAGGAAGTGACGGGACGGGACCCTGCTCCGTCGCACTGGACCCCCACGCTCTGTTTTTGGCACGGGAAACCAGGGCAACAGGGCTGTTTAAGCCCTGTTGCCCTGGTTCCTCCCGCCAAAACAGAGCGCGGGTGGAGGTCCAGCGCGCCGGAGCAGTGGCTCCGGCGGCAGCGGAGGCGGCGTGCAGTACCAGGTAGGAGGCGGGGGGTCCTGGCGGCAGCAGCGGGGGCGGGGGGGTTCTCCAGCGGCGGTGCGATCGGCGTGGAGAACGCTCCGTGCCGCTCTGAAGAGCGAGATTGGGCCGCCGCCGCTCGCGGGAGGCCGAGCCTGGAGCGACTCGAGCGAGCCTCCAGCCAACTCCAGGCTCGGTCCCACCACTAGAAATGATGAAGTCACAACAGGCTCTGTTGATTGTGCACTTTACCCACCAGAAAAGCACACAGTAAATAGGCATTGTTGTGACTTGGTCACTTCTTTTTCTTTTTGTGGTTAGCATGCTTCCCTGTTGTTGCTCCTAAATACAGTAATACCTCGGATTGCGAGTAACCCGGTTTGCGAGCTTCTCGTAAGACGAGGAAAATTTTAGCATAAATTTAAATTTGAAAGACAAGCAAGTCTCGCAACGCGAGCAGCTGCCGCATGTGGCTCCTGTTGTGAGACTTGCTCGTCTTTCAAATTTAAATTTATGCTAGAAACTTCCCACTGCTTTGCCGAGCTGGCAGGGAGCCCTGTGGAGGCGGTGTTCTTAAAACAGTTTTGTTAGAAAGAAAAAGAAAAAGGAGTCAGGGTTTGATTCTGCTGCTGGAGAATGAGTTTTTTGTTTTGCTTGTTTTCAGATCAGGTTAGGCTAAACTCCCTAGGATCACTTTTGTTTCTGGGGACAGGGGTGGTGGTTTATTTCTGAATGGACAGATAAAGTGTTGCTTGTAATAACTTCATTTAAAAAAACAAAACAGAAAACACATACCACTCTGTGACTTAAAGGCAAGATCTCACTCCAAGCCAACAACAGGGAAGATCGGAACCACAGAAATGCAAGGGGGAAGTTAATCTAGAGTTGTATAAACGAGCCTCGCTGGGCAAAATGGAGGCCGAAATTGGCCCCGTTCATGCCTGGCGAGGCCTTACCTTTTTCTTCAGGGCGGCTCGCCTCTCTGCGGTGAGCTGCCCGCGCGGCCTGCTCCGGTCCCGTTGTGTCACTTCCGGGACCGGAAATGACGCGACAGGTGCGTTCTGCGTCTGCGCAGGGTCCCGTCCCGTCATTTCTGGTCCAGGAAGTGACACGATGGGACTGGAGAAGGCGGATCAAGCGGCGCGGAGAACTTCTCCGCGCCACTCAGAAGATCGGGTCGTGGGGCGCGCCCCCGCGGAGAATCGAGTTGGGGGCGCAGAGAGCCCCCGACTCAGGTTTGGATGCATCACTAAGTTAATCCTTTCCGATGGAAGGGGTTTGGGATGCCGCCATTGCTGCTGATTCTCTTGAATCACTCCCCCCACTCGCCCTTTCCCCCTTCCAAGCTTGACCATCTCCTACTGCAAAAGGTTGACTCGATGAGTCTCTTGGTTTGGCGGCGGTCGCGGCTTTAATTTCCCCACCCCCAGGAGGAAAAAGGTATGAATCCCGTCCAAGGGGGAAAGAAAGAGCCTCCAGATGGGTAGTGGAGCCAACCGCTAGCAAAGGAAGTGAAGAGAAAGCGGCGGCGGCAGCACCATGAGCGGGCTAGAGAGAGAGAGTGCGCGAAGGAGGGAGGGAAAGATGTGTTTTGCTTGGGGCCACCTGGGAGGCAGTGCAGCAGCGCGAGGCACCGGCCGAGCGAGCGGCTGCGCCTCGCCGTGCCTCCACGGGGCTCCCTGCAAGAGCAAAACACGCCTTTCCCTCCCTCCTTCGCGCACTCTCTCTCTCTAGCCCGGCGCTGGGAGGTTGGCTCCACTACCCATCTGGTGATTCAAGAGAATCAGCAGCGACGGCAGCATCCCAAACCCCTTCCTCCGAGGCGAGGCGGAACAAATCGTTTGAGTTGCCATTATTTCTCATGGGGAAATATGCTTTGATCTATGAGTGTTTTGGATTACAAGCATGGTTCCGGAATGAATTATGCTCGCAAGCCAAGGTATTACTGTAAACCTAGCCCAAATACTTGGCTTACAAGGGTGCCACAACATGCAGTGATTGTCCCCCAAGAGGGTGTTCAAGCCACAATGGATTGTTTGGTTGAAGAAACAACCAATCTTCTTACAAGTAGATACGATAGAATGATTTAAGGACCTGGAGAATCTGTCCTGTTGTTAATGATTTCCTTTCCAGCCTTTTGTTTGTTGACTCTTGTTTTCTGAGAAACTTCTCAGTTACACTCTTTTGCTACTTGGAGGGAGAGTTTCCACGAAGATTGAGGTTGTGGGGAGGGGGAAGGACAACCAAATGAAATGCTGGTTTCTTACGGAGAAATTATCCAGCTGTTTTGCCTCCTTCCACTTTCAGACAATTTTATGCCAGAGATCACTGATCATTTGCCCTTGGCCTCTTTTCCACTTGACAGGCTCTTGCTAAAGTGCCTGGCTTCTGCTTCTCCCTGTGTAGACGGACACACACCACTTTGCCCAGAATACTCCAGTGGCCTCTTAGGTTTGTGCGTGTAAAAGACAGATGGAGGGAACATACGGAACAGCACCCAGGAGTAGTAGGAAATGCAGGAATGTCATGCTTGGATTGATGCTCAGCTTCCCAGTTCTTCCCAGCAGCTTTCCATCAGCATGGGGAATGTGAACTAATTCAAAATAGCAGAGATGCTTAAAGGGGGGGGGGGGAGAGCAATAATCCAGCACATTTGGAGTGTTGACTGTAATGTATGCATGAAGATCAGAAATGGCTTCTCTAGCAATCCTTCCTTTTAAACATGATAGGGGAGAACAAAGGGGAAAAGATGGGGAGGGAGCCAGGGAGAGAAGTAGGAACATCGAAAACTGCCCTATACGGAGTCAGACCATTGGCCCATCTAGCACAGTGCTGTCGACACTGCCTGGCAGCAATGGCTCTCCGGGCAGGATTCTTTCCCAGCCCTAGAGGAGGAGACGGTGGGACTTGATATGGAGACGGTGGGACTTGAACTGGGGACTGGGTGCTCTCCTGCTGAGCTACAGCCCCTCCTCTAGACTCTTTGAAATATCACAGTGACTAGGTCCAGACAACACGATAACCCACACTCAGAAATTGAGTATGGGTTGAGTGTGGGTTATCGTCGAACCGTGGATTGTTGTTGAAATGTGGGTTGTCATGTTGTCAGAACCCAGCTGCACTAACAAGCCATGGCTTGTTAACCATGAACAACCCATGAAGAGAACCCATGGTTTGTTGTTGGGTTGTGAACGGTGGGTTGTGAACCATGCTTTGTTATCTCAGCTGGATTCAGATAACACAATAGCCCACATTTCAACAACAATCCACTGTTCAATGACAACCCACACTCAACCTATACTCAACCTTTGAGTGTGGGTTATCATGGTGCCTGAACCCAGTCAGTGTTTGTGGTCCCTCAAACACCTCCCAAACCTGAAAATTAGTACTAAAGAATATATATGTATTGTTCAAACGATCTAAGAGAATAGCATACTTTCATCATAAAAAGGCAGATCACAAACATTCATAAATACACACAGGTTATAATCACCAAGAGAATAATAGAAATAGTAGCTAGCAAGCATATTTTTAATAAAGTAAACTCTTAAGTTCCTCTCACTCTAACAGTTAATATCAAAATTTCCTATTTACCTAAACAGAAGACATTGTTGGCAGATCTAGCATGAGCACGTTTGGTGGGCATTCCATACTCAGAGGATCTCCATTCTGAACCAGGCCAAAATCTTGCTTGTTATAACATTCTAACATTATGCCCCAGTTCCTTATCTTACATTACATCTATGTCAATGATTGTCAGGATTTGCTCAGCTGGGAAGTGCTGCAGCTCCATCTGGTGGCCACTTTTCAGAAAGCAGCCCAGCCCACACTGCTGTACTCGCAGGGTTCAGCCCCAGACCTCCAGGTGCTCCCAGGCTCACTAATGCAGACACTGCTGGGAGCTGCAGGAAGCCCTACATAAATACTTCCTCTTCCCTCAAGCCTTTGCCACAGCAACATGAGTCATTGTGGTTTCTGCAGCTGGTTTCTGACTCTGCCGACTGACTCTGCCCTTTGCCTTACCCATGGTCAACCTGCATCTACTCCTGACCTTTCTAGCCTTTGGCCCTGCCTTGCTTGGTACATACTGACTCTCTGCTCATCTCTGGACTTTGCTCATGCCTCTGGCCCTGCTCCACTGTGTATGTGTTTGACCATTGCCTGCTCTGGATTCTGCTTTGTCTCTGGCCTGTATATACCTCCATTACCCCTGGCCCTAGTATTCTATCCTAGGACCCTTGCTGCTCATGCCCTGGAGCTGACAATGACTCAAACAGAGTCATTGTCACATCTTCCATTCTGCCACACCAAGTTCTGGCATCTAATCCTAAGAAGGCTTCTTCCTAATGCAGCCAGGCTTACAGATACACCTTTATGAAAGGTGTATACACTTCAGAAACACCTTTATGAAGGTCCCTTTCCTAAGCCAAGAAGTTTTTCACTTCCAAGAATTAACCAGGCTGCCTGTGGCAAGTTCCTTTGCCCCAAACTGCACTCTAGCTCTCTAAGTTAGCTCCTGATGACACATATAGAACTAATCACTTCTATGAAATACGATGCATTCTTGTCCATCTCACAGATCAATATCTCCTCATCTAAAAGAGATATTACCTTATGTTGTTTTATTTCTTTCCTGAGTTGTTTTGTGATTTGTGTGTGTGTGTCTTTTAGAACATTCAGTTTTTATTTCCAGTAGATATGAGGGAATGAGCAATGTCTGAGATCATCAATGTTCTCTATTTTTCTACCTTGATGCTCGTCTTGCCTCACTGTTGCTCTTATGTGAGCATCTCCCCCCCCCCGAACAGGAAAAGTGCCCATTTTTTAATATGAAAAAAATGGGCGCTTTCCCCACATATCCTAAAGTATGAAAATGCGGTCTTGTGGAGGAAATGTGCCTTTTCAGAAGAAGCCATGCTGGATCAGACCAAGGGTCCATCTAGTCCAGCGTTCTGTCCACACAGTGGCCAACCAGCCGCCCATGGGATCCCACAAGCAGGACAGGAGTGCAACAGCACCCTCATGCCCACGTCCCACAGCAACTAGTGTACTTAGGCATACTGCAGCTAGTGGTGGCATAGAGCCAATCAGGACTGGTAGCCATGGATAGCCTTCTCCTCCATGAATTTGCCCAATCTCCTTTTAAAGCCCTCCAAATAGGTGGCCATCACTACACCTTGTGGACGTGAATCCCATAGTTGAACAATGCGCTGTGTGAAGAAGTACTTCCTTTTCTCTGTCCTGAATCTCCCACCAATCAGCTTCAATCTGTGACCCCTTTGGGTTCTAGTACTATGAGGGGGAGAAAAATGTCTCCCTAGCCCAGTGATGGCGAACCTTTTTGAGCCCAAGTGCCCAAACTACAACACAAAACCAACTTATTTATTTCAAAGTGCCAACACTGCAATTAAACCCGAATACCGAGGTTTTAGTTTTAGAAAAACAACTCATACAGTTGTCCGAACTAATTAACACATTTTGTCTTAAAAGAAAAACACAATAACAGAGCTTTCAATGATACAAAGTTTTTTGTTGAAAAAAAAATCAACTCAAACAATTATTATAGTACTACATTGTACACATAGCCTGAAGGGAATTTATACAAACTTTTTAAATAATTAGGCACATGTATTTTTGGATAAGGGATTCTCAACTTGTAATATGATTATATGCCAGACTGAAATTGTATGGGGCAAGCTTTACCCCTGGTCCTTTCCCTGCTTCTACAGGTGTCGGATTAGTAAAAGTAAAAGTCAACCTGTACTAGGATGAGCAAGATAAACAAGAAAACTAAACGTGCTTAACACATTTTAAACACTTTATGTCTTGGACTGCAAACACTGCATTAGGTAAAAGTTTGCCTTGGGCATGCTTTTGCACAATTAATGTGATTTTTGCTATTGCATGCATGCTGATAATTTGTCAAACCTTGGCTCATACTCCGTTAGTTTGAGAGCAACACATGCAGCACTCAGCTCAACTGTTAGGGCTTTACATCCAAGCCATGCTCTGTGCATCATTCTTCAAAATCTTTTAAATGTGATAACAATGTAGAAAAGAATTCTGTAACAGGAATTCTAGAATAAAATCATTCTGTTCCACACTGTGAGAAAGAACAAGATCATTAGTGTTTTGCAGAAGGGGACGGTCTTTTTGCGATCTGGTGACCAATGGCTCAAGTGCCCACAGAGAGGTCCCTGCGTGCCAGCTGTGGCACCCGTGCCATAGGTTCGCCATCACTGCCCTAGCCACTTTCTCCACACTAGGCATAATTTTGTACACCTGTTATCATCCCCTTTTGATTTTCTGCACCTTTTTCCAACTCTACAATATCCTTTTATAGGTGCAGTGGCCTGAACTGTAAACCGTATTATAAGTGCGGTTGCAACATAGATTTGTCTGAGGGCAGTGTGACATTGCCAGTTTTATTTTCAATTCTTTTCTGATAACACTTGCACAAATGTGCACTTTAAAAACGAAAGCAAAGTTGGGGAATTGCAAATATTTTGACAAGAATTACCCTCCTGCTCGCTATAGATAGATATACGTATAATTTAAACAATACAAATACATACAGAATAAAAGATAGCTTTAAGAAAATGGATGGGATTATTCACATTCCTAAATTACATTTTACAGGTGGTTATAAGATAGTCTGTTGTAGCAAAACCAACAGTCTTACACCACTCTCAACACAAGCAAATCTCCTATGGAATAAACTTTTGTGGACTATATTCTTAGGTGGTGTGTGTACACACATGCACACACACACAGGTGTAGAGGGGGTGTACAGGAAGCCTGCTCCAGTTCACAAATCACCAGAACTTGCCCCATTTGTGAATAGTCCCTGCTCAGCCATGAAACTCACTGGGTGACTTTGGGCCAGTCACAGACTCTCAGCCTAACTGACCTCACAGGGTTGTTGTGAGGATAAAATGGAGAGAAGGAGGAGGATTATGTAAGCCGCCTTGGGTTCCTTGAAGGAAAAAAGGCAGGGTATAAATATAATAAATAAATAAATAAAAATAAAATAAATTCTTGACATGTTGATATTAATTGTCCCTCGATCTCTCTCAGCGTGATCTGAATTTGCACATCATGTGCAGCAATACTTTCTTAAGAATTTCTTCTGTTTTAAAAGCCTATTTTAGTTTTTGTTACTAAAAGTAAGGTTCCATCACAGTTAGTTGCCTTGGTTATATATTCACATGTAAGTTCTGTGTTTAAACATAGCTTTTATTTAAACATAGCTTTTATGTGAGAAAATGTAGGAAGGGCAGAGGCACACTATACCTATGGTCACGATTCTGATTGCATTCAGGGCCTCTGTAGGTGCTGTGTTGTTTTTTAAAATGATATTTATCAAAGTAGTGGAATATGATTTATCTCTATGGCATTCCATTATGAAAGAAGCTTGCTTATTCTGTCCTTGCGAGCTGCTGTGATATTTTTCAGGTTTTAGATTCAGAGAAGAGTTCATCTGTCTTGCAGAATTTACATTGGGATGGATTTGTTGGTCTCATTGAATGGAGTTGCTTGCTCCTCTTGATTTTCTCAAATGTTGAAGAGAAAATACAGGATCCTGGATGAACATATATGAGCTTAGGGATGTGTGGGGAATCTGATGGACTCTCCCACTCTGGAGGCATTCAAGGTGCAGCTGGACAGCCATCTGTCAGGGATGCTTTGACCTGGATTCCTGCATTGAGCAGGGAGTTGGACTCGATGGCCTTGTAGGCCCCTTCCAACTCTACTTTTCTATGATTTCTATGATAGGGGGTGAAAATCTGATGAATTTTCACGATTCAGCACCCCGGATTCTGTTTTGCAAGTATTCTGTATTTGTTTACACAGGCTTTGTCTGACCTGTAAGGGACTAGGACAGTGCCCCATTTCGTCTTTGCTGTAATGTGTTTAATTATTTGTTGTTCTCATATTGTAGTATAATTGCTAACTGCTTAGAGATTTCATTATATTAAGTGGTCTCGGAGGGTAAAATGGAGAGGAGGAGGAGGATCGATAAGAATCTACCAGGAGGAGGAGGATTATGTAAGTCGCCTTGGGTTCCTTGCAGGAAATAAGGCTGCGTATAAATATAATAAATAAATAAATAATAGTCTAAATAGGGATGCATGGATTTTATCAGATCTATTCTATCTATGTTTTGTGGCTTGTCAGGCATCTTTTGCTCCATTGTCTGATCACTGACGGATCTGGATTTATTTATTTTTTGCCCCTTTGGAAAAGTACATAAAAATGGCTCTCCACAATTTACAGAACATTCGCTGGCACATAACATTTTGCATATTTTTCTTCGCTCAGTGTACAGTCGATGAGCAGAGCAGAGGCTGAAGAGAGATGAGAGAATTCACAGGTCAGATTCATAGAAATCCAAACTCATTTGAATCTGTTGTAGATTTCTCCAAGATTCCTAAGTATTAATTGTGGCAAGAAGCTGTACTTTTTGCCCAACATTGGCTATCTCCCCTGTAAGGGTGCCTGACCTGTGGGATGGGGTGCAAAGGCTGCCTCCTTATTATCTCCTGGCCTTAGCAATCAGATGCAGCAGGTGTGGGGACAGGTATACAGAGTCGCAGGTATATAGAGTTGCAGGTGGACAGCGCATAGAGTTATTTTCATGTCTTTGTATATCCTGTGTTTGCTCCCTTTCCCTATGTGTTTGCTTAATTGTTTAATAAAGCTTATTTTCATATTAATTGGGCTTGGCTATATAATTTGGAGGTGTCTGACCAGATAGCAGGAAAGGGACCCCCCATGTGCCCTAACCACTCGTAAACGCTACCTGAAAGTAAGATCTAATGTGTGAAAGGGTGGTGAGGGGGGAATAATACCCCCCAAGGGAAAAGATTCACATTAATTGGTGAATCTTCTGTAAGTAAAGCATGTTCTCCGCCACTGAGCTGTGAGCCTTCCATTCCCTCCTAAATGATCTGACCATTTTTTTTTAAATAAACAAAACCTGTATTTTCATTCATTCATTCATTATATTTATATCCTGCCTTTCTTCCTCCAAGGAACCCAGGTGGCTTACATAATCCTCCTCCTCCTCCTCCTCCTCCTCTTCCATGTTAGCCTCATAACAACCCTGTGAGGTAGGTTAGGCTGACTCAGTGACTGGTCCAATGTGAGTCAGTGAGAGTTAGCGATTGGTTGTCATCATCCCCAAAAAAGTGAGCTCTGACATCAGTTCTTTAAGTAACAGTTCTTACAATGACCAGCTGGGATGGAAACTGTCCTGGTGGAATGGCTGCAGCTAGGTGACAGTTTAGGAAGAGCCAACGGCAACTGGTCTCTCAGCAGATCCAATGGAGTGGCCCCACAACAACCCATCTCTCCCTCTGTTCTTCAGCCTGAGGGAAATGGCTGCTGCAAGGTGGAAGTTGGTTTTCAAGAAGAGGCTGCAATTTAGTGATGGGAGAACAACATACCCCAGCAGAAATTGTTAATTTGTTCTCCAGGTTCCAAATGGGAAGTTCTCCATTATTCCACATTCTCACTGTGTATATATGAACTGCTACAGAAGGACAGATCTTTTTGCCCACCAGCCGTCCGTCCGTCCCGTCCCGTCCCCCAGACAGCATTGTTCCCCTGCTGAAGTCCTCTTCCATGTGTGTGAGCCCTAGCAAGCACGGCTGTCTTCAGAGACAGTGTTTCAGCCAGTTAGCTCTTCCCGGAATACCCATGTGACCACCCCATGTGATGCACTCTGGCGTGTTCACATGACATTCCTGCAAGTGCTAAAACACTATTTTCCTTTTGAAAAAGAAAAAAAAAAAAAAGTGCTGCTACAAGCATGAAAGGAGGCTTTTTAAATTAGTAAGAACCTTAGAAAAGCTCATTTCTGGCTGAAAGAACTGGGGGGGGGGAGGTTATGCAGGCACTTATTTATTTATCATATTTATATCCCACCTTTTTTCCTGCAAGGAACCAAATGCAGCTTAGATAAGTGATTGGCCCAAAGTCTACTAGTGAGCTTCATGACTGAATGGGGTCTAGAACCTGGATCTCCAGAGTCCCAGTCCAACGCTCTAACCACTACACCACACTGGACCACTTGTAGTTGATCTTGATTTGGATAGCTGTCCAAGTTCAGTACACATACGAGCCTTATAAACATAGACGATTCAATTTATGAGCCTCCTAACTTCAAGTTTCACTGGCATCACTAGGATCGATAAGAATCTACCAGGAGTCTTGTGTCTTGGCAGAGGTTTTGGTTCTCTTTATCACATGTGGAGCTTGTTGTGGCATATATTTATTGGACATTCTGTTTCATCCTCACAGCAACCCTGTGAGGCAGGATAGGTTGAAAGGGACTGATTGAACCAAAGTCATCCAGTCAGCTTTGGCTGGGCAGGGATTCAAACACTTGCCTTGGTGGCCTGAGACCAACATCCTATTTATTAAGTCACACTGGATTGCTTCCATTTACATGGCTCATTTTAACTCTGATTCTTCAGATATATATAGTTCCTACAAATGAATGCTTCATTCCCACCGCACAACAAAGCTCCGGGCTTATCAGTAATTCATAAAAAAAAGCTTTTATATGAATGCTTACAATAATAAAAGAATTTGCATATGCACCAGAGAGGGAGAAAAGATTGATAATAAATCAGTGTCAAACAACCAGGGAGTTAATACAATAAAGAACACTGGGTTAAAAATACTTGGTGCTCAAAGATCCTATTGAGGCATCATCTTCTCCCCTCTGTGTTATTAAAACTGACAGGATCACCTGTTTAAGTACCTTACTTACAC
>JAHFWL010000732.1:0-86709 GCA_021292165.1 Shinisaurus crocodilurus | reverse complement strand
CCCACCGGAATCATTAACTTGCGAGACCTTATTAGCTTCCTTGGGGTGGCCTGGGTCACATCAAGGTATTTAGTGTCCGGGTTCACAAGGGTGCCTATACGTATAGCTGACAGAGCACTTGCTTTGCCTGAAACAGGTCCCGTGTTCCATCCTACATGCCAAGGTCATTGTTTGTAATTGTTATTATTTGGGCCAGCTTAAATGTTTGGGCCTGTGGAGCTTCCCCCTGCTCATTCTTAGCAAGGGGCTGGGCATTGCTCCCAAGCCGGGACCCAGTCCTGCCTGTGCCTTACGGTGGCTGTGTCCCCCGGTCTGGGGTGGCTTGGCCTCCTTCCATTAGTTCTTAATTATTATTGGTATTATCATTGTGTTAATTTTAGTTATTTTCACCAAGTATATGATGCCTCGGCGAGCGATTGCTGTGAGTCTCAGTGTTCTTAGGCCAACGGCTCTATCATATACCACAAGCTTGTCCGGATGTTTTGAGACAATTCCTGAATCCACAGCAGCGGTGCAGGCATAATTTTTCTTGGTGAGGTGAGTTTTGGTTCCAGATGGACCTGGTGTCCTCCAGGTTCCAATACTCACATTACCAGGACAGTTGTCAATGTCCCCACCACCCTCATAAGCCTGTAACACGTGTCCAGGCTTCACCCAACTGACAGTGCGGGAGCGGCCAACCAAGCTTCATCTTCCCCCTCTTAAGTGGGGGGCACGGCACAATCACAGGGGGCAGTTTCCATCTGTTTGCATTATTATTATTATCATCATCATCATCATCATCATCATCATCATCATCATCATCATCATCCTCATCAGGACCATAGCTCAATGTGATAGAGCACCTGCTTTCTATGCAGAAGGTCCCAGGTTCGATCTCTGGCATCTCCAGGTAGGGCTAGGAAAGATTCCTGCCTGAACCCTACGGGAGCCATTGCTGCCAGTCAGTGTCCACAATACTGGGCTAGATGGACCTGGTCTGACTCAGTATAAGGCAGCTTCCCATGTTCATGTTTATCCAGCAGTGGACATTGTCTGTCTTCAGAAGTTTGACTCCTGCAGGAGCCACTTGGCCACCGCCCTTCCTCCTCTCCTCCTCCTCCTCCCCTCCTCCTCTCCTCCTCTCCTCTTCTTTCACCCTGACATATCTGTTATTTGGCTCACTGTGCAGCAATGGAGAAGGATAAAGGACCCCGGCTCAGGCCAAGCATGATATGGAGATGGTTGGTCTGGGGTGGGCCAGGACAACTAGGAAACAAGCTCAGTACACATTTACAAATCTGTACACATTTCCATGCGTACAGGGTTCCCCCCCCCCAGGTGTGCATTGTTGTGTATGCATTTCCCCCATTGAATAAAGTGTTTTGGTACACAATTTTTTGAAACATAAACAATTATTGTATTCAATTTTTTTGTGCATTAATTGCATCACAGACTTTGCAAATGTACGTATTTCAGCAGCAAACTGTGTTCCAGGCCATTTTTTCAGTTTGTGAAGAGTGAATTTGGTAAGTTCTTACTGAAAGGGGAACAGAACAAATGTCTCAACCTTCCCTAATTATGCTAGGGATATTGCTTGCATTCAAGCAAATACAAGTACCCCTGCTTGAATCCTTGCAAGCAGGATCAAGGGAAGCACAGCCATGGCACAAAATGGAAGGTTCCCCATTTAATCTTCAACATACAAAGATGTCTTACCATGAGCTCGATTGTTGATCTATTCAGCCCTGTATTGTCTTCCCCAACCCGGATATCTCGGGCACTTTTCAATTTGAAACTGAACCTGAGATCTTTGGTGAAGCTTCTGCTTTACCACTGGGAAAAGGCCACTTTGCTGCACTTACATTTACTTTACATTATAATGTTCTCTTTGCTGGGGAGCAAAAAGGTTTTGAGTTGCTCCTATTTCCCCCTCCCCCACATTATTAGAGGAAATGCTTTTCATTCCACCATGAAATGTGTTACTCCCATGAAATGTGTAGAGTATAAAAAAAAAATAAAGTGATTCCTCAATTGCCTTAAAAGCAACATTAGGGCTGACTTGGTGCCCTGTGTTTTCAGCAAAGGGACTGCAACTAAGGTGTCATAATGGGAGAGAAACAGGAAAGATAGAGTGGGGAAAAGAAAGAGAGATCTGGTTTGTTTGTTCCTCCCCCCCCCCCTCTATTTTTCCACTGAACTTTTACAGAAGGGAGCAGCAGTGAGTGAAGCACTGCTTGTATCTTGGGTAAAAGCTCCGTGTGAGGCTACAGATTGCCTCCAGGTTCTCTGCACATGGCCCAGGACTTAAATATCCAAAGTTTCATAGTGGTATCAAAGATCAGATCCAATGTCGACCTATATATTCTTGGGACTTATCCTGTTGTTCATGCTTTACTACTGTCTACAACTGCTTTGTATGATCGCAGTCTGACTGTTCCTGGCTCCAGCTTTCTTTCTCTCTTCCTCCTCCTTCTTTAACTTCCCAGATTGCCACCTCAGGAGGAAACATAGGGAGTTTATCTTTTTTTCTGCTTTACTTCTCTTTCCCCATCCCATTATCAGTTCCCTTCATTTTCCATTTTTATCTTTGTTCCCCAGTGCCATCCCAGTGTTAAAAATGTAATATATCTTCTCTATTATCTCTCTCTGTTCTTGGACCCTTCTCTCCCCCCACCATTTAATTACCATCATCTTGTATTCTGAATATTGTCCCCCATATGCTATTCTCTTCCATCATGAATCTCATAAGACCTGGCCATGCCCCAGAAGATAGCTGGAATCCACAATCCACAGGTCAGCTGCAGCAATACATGCAAGTGCAAAGGGAAAGTAGCTCTCAGTAACCAGGAACAGCACGCTGAAAAGGAGCCACATGCACCCTGATGTTCTTTTGCGGTACCATTTTGGCAGTCTGCACAGAGGACACCAACTTCACTAACAGCTGGATGATGGATAAATACTGTGCATATGGAAAATGGAAAAGGAAGAAAGCACAATGTTTATGAACTCAGTTTTCAAGGTGGATGAAATGCTGGACAATACCTTGGAGATACTTAATCTATAAGTGCAAATTCATCTTGAGACTTATAGAGCGATCCTATGGCACCTACACATTGTCGGGGGGGGCATGGGATACTTCGGATTCCTAGATACAAGGCAGGAAACAGCTCCAACCTTGTAGCTGGGAATCTGTGCTCCGATCCCCCTCCCCTCTTGCAGTCGGCATGGAAAGAACCGTGCCACCTGCCTCACTGAGGTCAGGAACTCAATTTCAGAGGGGGGTAAAGGGGGCAGGGAGGGGGCAGGGAGGGGAGGAGTCTGCAGAGGCCAGACTATGAGCTACACGGTGCCCTGTGCAGCCTTTCCTCCCCCACCGAAGCACCCAAGCGAGATGGCCAAAAATTGCCATCTACTGCAAATGCAGAATGGGAAGGGCAGAGAGGTGGGAAGCACAGCCACGGCGCAAAATGGAAGGTTGACCATTTATTGTATTTCATTTTTTAATATGTTTTATTGATTTTTTCCCAATCATACAACTAATAATGAATAAAACAGAAATACAACATGTGCAGCCCCACCTCTTAGGACCAAGTTATATTTCCCCCCCCAAAAAAATATATACATATATAGAATCATAGAATCATAGAAAAGTAGAGTTGGAAGGGGCCTACAAGGCCATCGAATCCAACCCCCTGCTCAGTGCAGGAATCCAGGTCAAAGCATCTCTGACAAATGTCTGTCCAGCTGCACCTTGAATGCCTCCAGAGTGGGAGAGCCCACCACCTCCCTAGGTAGTTGATTCCATTGTCTTATTGCTCTGATAGTCAGGAAATTTTTCCGGATGTTTAGGTGGAATCTAGGTTCCTGTAACTTGAAGCCATTATTCCGTGTCCTGCAAACTGGGATGATCGAGAAGAGCCCTCCTCTGTGTGACATCCCTTCAAGTACTGGAAGAGTGCGATCATATCTCCCCTCAGTCTCCTCTTCTGAAGGCTAAACATGCCCAGTTCCTTCAGTCCCTCCTCATAGGGCCTTGTTTTCCAATCCCTTTATCATCCTTGTGCCCCTCCTCTGAACCCTCTCCAGTTTGTCTATGTCCTTCTTAAAGTGACGGTGCCCAGAACTGGACGCAGTACTCAAGATGAGGCCTAACCAGTGCCGAGTAAAGGGGAATGATCACTTCCCCGTGATTTGGAAGCTATACTTCTATTAATACAGCCCAAATTGCATTGCCTTCTTTGCAGCCACATCGCATTGCTGGCTCATATTCAGTTTGTGATCTACCACAGTTCCAAGATCCTTCTCACTTGTAGTATTGTTTGAGCCAAGTGTCCCCCATTCTGTAACTCTGCATTTGGTTTCCTCTCCCTTGGTGCAGCACTTGGCATTTATCCCTATTAAATTTCATTCTGTTGTTTTCGGCCCAGCGCTCCAGCCTATCGAGGTCACTTTGAATTTTGTTTCTGTCTTCCAGAGTATTAGCTGTTCCACCCAACTTTGTGTCATCTGCAATTTGATAAGCTTTCCCTGTACCTCCTGATCCAAGTCATTAATAAAAATGTTGAAGAACACCGGGCCCAGGACCGAGCCCTGTGGTACCCCCGCTTGTTACCTCTCCCCCAGTTTGAGAAGGAACCATTGATAAGTACTCTTTGAGTCTGATTCTGTAGCCAATTGTGGATCCACCTGATAGTTGTTCCATCTAGCCCACTCTTAGCTAGCTTACTAATCAGGATATCATGAGGCACTTTGTCGAAAGCTTTGCTGAAGTCCAGATATATAATGTCCACAGCATTCCCACAGTCCACAAGGGAGGTTACCCCGATCAAAAAATGAGATCAGATTAGTCTGACAAGATTTGTTCTTGACAAATCCATGCTGGCTTCTAGTAATCACTGCATTGTTTTCAAGGTGCTTGCAGACTGACTTCTTTATAATCTGCTCCAAAATCTTCCCGGGGATTGATGTCAGACTGACTGGCCTATAGTTCCCAGGTTCCTCCTTCTTGCCCTTTTTGAAGATGGGAACAACATTTGCCCTCCTCCAGTCATCTGGCACTTCACCTGTCCTCCATGATTTCTCAAAGATAATAGACAGTGGTTCTGAGAGTTCTTCTGCCAGTTCCTTTATTACTCTAGGATGCAGCTCATCAGGCCCTGGAGATTTAAACTCATTCAGAGTAATCAGGTGTTCCTTGTCCATTTGCCTATCAATCTCAAGCTGCAATCCTGCCCCTTCAGTCTGCACTTCAGGTTTGTCAGGGGGGTCATAGACCCTCTTTTGGGAGAAGACCGAGCCAAAGTAGGAATTGACCACTTCTGCCTTTTCTTTGTCTTCTGTTATCAATTTGCCATCCTCATTGCGTAGTTGAACCACCAGTTCTTTCTTCTGTCTTTTACTGTGCATGTATCTGAAGAAAGCTTTTTTGTTGCTTTTAGCATTCCTCGCTAACCTTAGCTCATTCTCAGCTTTAGCCTTCCTGACACTATTCCTGTAGTGCTGTGCTACCTGCCTGTACTCTTCCCTTGTAGCCTGTCCTTCCTTCCACTTCCTCTACATGTCCTTTTTTGTTTTCAGGTCATCTTTGAGTTTATTGTGAAGCCACATTGGCCTCTTCTGTTGCCCTCTGCCTTTTTTCCTTGTGGGAATTGTTTGCAATTGTGCCTTTAAAATTTCCTATTTTAAAATTTCCTTTTTTTTATCATATATATATATATATATATATATGATATCATTCTATATTCCAAAAATGTAACAAATCTTGACAAGGTCCGTTCCCCTTCCCCTTCACCAACACATAATCCAGAAATTTACCCCAAATGTTCACAAAAGTGTTTTTCTCCAATTGTCCTTTTTGGCACTTAATATTACAAGTTAATTTATCATTTAGCGCGATATCCCATACCTCTTTATACCACTCGGTAATTGAAAAGACATGCTGAACTTTCCATTTCCTAGCTATAATTAATTTAGAAGGTTGACCATTTAATCTTCAACATACGAAAGTGTCTTATCACGAGTCTGATTGTTGATCTATTCAGCCCCGTATTGCCTTCCCCAGCCCCGCTATCTGAGGCACTTTGCAATTGGAGACTGAACCTGGGACTTTTGGTGAAGCTTCTGCTTTAACACTGGGATGAGGCCGCTTTGCCACATTTACGTTTACCTTAGAGTATAATAACCTCTTTGCTGGGGAGCTAAAAGGTTTTGAGTTGCTCCTATTTTCCTTCCTACATTATCAGAGGAAATGCTTTTAATTCCACCATGACATGTGTTTCTCCTGTGAAATGGGTAGAGTATAAAAATAAAGTGATTCCTCAATTGCCTTAAAAAAAAAAACACGCTAGGGCTGACTTGGTGCCCTGTGCTTTCAGCAAAGAAACTGCAACTAAGGTGTCAAAATGGGAGAGAAACAGGAAAGATAGAGAGTGGGGAATGAAAAAGAGGCATGGCTTGTTTGCTTCCTCCCTCTGTTTTTCCACTGGACTTTTGCAGAAGCAAGCAGGAGTGAGACACTGCTTGTGTCTTGTGTAAAAAGCTCTGTTGATGCCAAAGAAAACACCCATATTGCCTCCAGGTTCCTTGCCGATGGCCCAGAACTCTAATATCAGAAAGTTCATAGTGGCATCAAAGATTAGAACCAATGTCAACCTATACTTTCTTGTGACCTATCCTGTTGTTTATCCTTTAATGCCTACCCCTGCTTCATATTAGAGCAGTCTGATCCAGCTTCCTTTCTCTCTTCCTCCTTCAATCTCTTCCCCTGCTTCTCCCAGATTGCCACCTCGGGAAACAATACATAGGGAGTTTAGCGTCTCCTGCTTTGCTTCTCTTTCCCCATCCCATTATCAGTTCCCTTCATTTTCCATTTTCATCTTCAGTCTCCAGTGCCATCCCAGTGACTCTGAAGAAGTCACCATTGAAAATGTAATATCTCCTCTCTATTATATATATCTGTTCTTGGATATGTCTTGCACCCTTCTCCCTCCCCCCCCCCATCATTTCTTACCATCATCTTGTATTTTGAATATTGTCCCCAGTATGCTGCTCTCTTCCATCATGAATCAGCAAAGGCTCGACCATGCCATAGAAGATGGCTGGGAATCCACAATCCACAGGTCAGCTGCAGTAATACAACCAAGTGCAAAGGGAACCCATTAATCAGCTCCAGGAGAGGAGCTCCCAGCAACCAGGAGATCACTGAAAAGGAGCCACATGCACCCTGATGTTCTTTTGTGGCCCATTTTGGCAGTCTGCACAGAGGAACCCAACTTCAATAATAGATGGACAATAGATCGATACATATGGAAAATGGAAAAGGAAGAAAACACAATGCTTAAGAACTCAATTGTCAAGGTACATAAAAATGCTGGACGATACCTTAGAGATACCTATATCTAAAAAGTGCAAATTTATCTTGAGACTTAGAGAGTGATCCTATGGCCCCTTGACATTGCCTGGAGGGGCATTCCATTTTCCATCATGCTTGGAAAGGGTAGGCACCCTTGGTGTCCACCGCACAATGGCCATGCATTTAATGTTAGTGTGAATGAGAACTACGCGCACACAGCTGAACGCATGAAGATCTCTTCTGCACCCTGGGGCCCTTCACGATCCCAATCTGTGTCTAATTTGTATACAGACTGAGGGGAATCCCCAAAAACTGTCATTGAGTATCCTTACCTGTTGGCAATGTGCAATTAATAAAGTGAATGAATAGCCATTACGACACAGTGAAACATTTTAAAGCAACTTTGTATTAACATTTGGCATATATTTTAATGCAGACATGTTCACATGACAATACCTTTCAGAGCTGAGTACATTGGAAGAAGCTGGAGCCATAACAGATATGCAAAGGAAGTGAAACCATGCCTTGGTGAAAATAGTTTGCCTTGCCTGGAAATATAAGGGTAATATAATAATACATTAGAACTCAATTAAACTCATGTTGTAGAGATATAGATGGAAAGGAGAGATGCTGGGAAGAAACTTTTTAGCTTAGGTCCAGATAACGGCTTTGGGGTCTCCTAATGTGTGGCTCAGAGAAGAGGGAGCATTACAAAGTCCTGAGTCCTTCTCCAGCATGAATTCAAATTCCCCAATCCCCTGCTCTGCCAGACCTTATGCGATAGAAACTGCAGTCACTGAAAAAGCATGAGGAAGGGATGCTCCGCAGCTCTCGAGTCCCTCAGGGAGTAGAGCCTTCAGCAGTTCGTTGTTGTTTGCCCCCCCCATCTGACATTTTGGGGCTGGAACCTCTTTAAATCCCCTTATGTAATCCAAAGGAGGAACAATGCATATCATTAGGACTGTTGCAAAATGTGATCCCCAATGGACCACAGGGGCACATGGGAGACATTTTGCAAGTTTGGGAGGCAAACATATGCTATGTGATTTAGTGGGAGGAAAAGCTGGGCACTGGCCTTATGAATGTACTTGGTCAAGTGGCAGGCAACTTCCTATTCCTTATTCATAGGAGAACTGGAGGATATATATCTTAGCTAGATTGCTAGACAGCAAGATCAGGAGACTTGCTAGGGGTTGATTATTGGTGGGTAGCCAACAGTTGACTGGTGGCCCTATTTCCAACCCCCTGAAAAGATGCTAAGTTATATTGCTTAAGCTACACTAGAATTGCTTTTTACACACACACACACACACACACACACACCGTATAAACATTCTTACAGCCAGTACTGCATTTAATAACAGAAAGAAAGAGGAGCTATGGGTGAGAATTGATCACAGCTTCTCTCTGAAATCAAAACTGTCTCTGATGATTTTATAGGCGAGAGGACAAGGCCACTGGTGGGATAACTTCGGCCTCCAGCAACATCAAGTAAGCCGCTCAACAAGATCTGCCACAGACGGCCTTCTCCAGGCTGGAGAAGGCTGGTGGGGACTAGGAGGAGGCAGCCCCCATTTTATGGAACTCTCTCCCCAGTGACCTCCGCCATGCCCCTTCCTTGATTAGCTTCCGCCAGGCATTAAATACATGGCTTTTCAGGCGGGAATATGGGGTGGGTTAGGATTTTTAAGTTTTGTACCGTTTTTAATTGTGTTTTATACTGTGTGTGTGTGTGTTCCCTTTGTATTTTCTTGGACTGTACATCGCTCAGAGTGGCTGGAGGTCTGGCCAGATGGGTGATTCATAAATATAATAAATAAATAAATAAATAAATAGAGGATTTGTGCCTATGAAATTCCACCTATATGGGGAAGTTGCCTTAAAAGCAGAATGTCACTTCCACCCCAGCCAAGGAAAAGCCAAGAAGACACAGTGACTTGGTCATCCAGACATCTTGTGCATCCATGGTGGCAGGGGGTGGCCATCAGCTGTTCTCCTCCCTAGGTGCAGTTTGCCTTCTGATTGACACCCACCTGGCCTCCCTTGGCACGGTGCAGCATTAACGGGTTGCTAGGTGGGTAAGTAGGTATTTCCCCTCCCAGTCTTCATTGGCTTTTGGGTTCTTTATCTTTGTTAATCTACTTAGCTTAGATCTTCGGAAGGGAACCCAATAGATAGGAATAATTAAATAAGAGATCCAACAAGCGGAGAAAATGTGGACAGAAAATACGACAGCAGAGATTGGGAAACCTCTTGAGGCATCAATATTTGGTGAATGTGGGGTCCAAAGACAACTCTCTCAGGGATAATAGGACTGGGAGAGCGGGGACAGGAACATCACTGAGGCATCTCTGCTGGCTTGGCTGTGGTAAATCAGACACGGCTTCTCTCAATTCAGCATTAGGTGTGTGGCAAGGATGAGTAAACTGCTTGTGGTGAGACCAAGGGTCAAGGAAACCTACCTAGCAATGTAGTATATCACTAAGCACGATAGCTCACACTGTTTGATCAGCTGGGGAAAATGCAGATTCCACAAATTAACAATGTCGTGGCCACGGTGACTGCAATGGGTTCATCTCCCCTATTTGATCTGTATATTTGCATCCCATAACCATCATATTTAATATTTTCCTTCTTGCTACAGTGACTCAGTGGCATGGGGAAAGTGCCTTAGTAGGATGGGTTTCCCAATTCCAGTTAGGAACAGGGGAGAATTTTATTTGCTTTGCACTTTAATGTGAAAGTAGCAAATTTCCAATTCCAGAACATACACACATTCTGGAACATAATTATGTGGTAATAGTCACACTTGTGTAATGGAGATCATTAGGAGAAAAAATGCATGCACTACAGTAAAGTGTACACAAAAACATGCCTATATTATGGGAACGTGCATGGAACCTCTTGCAAGAGATTTGTATATCTGGAAAACTGGATAGAAAATTCTGTATAGTTTGAGAAGTGCATTAAATGAATATATTTTGAGAAATATACAGGGGGAAAAAATAGGGATGTGCGCGGATCTCGATTGGGGGGTGGAAGTGGAGGCGAACTCACCCCGATTGTCCCCCCAAGCCCCACGGGACTTACCTTTCCCCGGCTCAGCACATCTCCCCGGAGAGGAGCCGGGGAGAGGTACTTCTGGGTCCCCTGCACTGCATTTTTCATGTAAATACTATAGAAAACCACCTTAAAATGATTTGTTATATGTGGCCATTTTAAGGTGGTTTTCTATGGTATTTACGTGAAAAACGCAGCACAGGGGACCTGGAAGTGATGCAATGGGTCCCAGCGCTGTGCCAGGAAGTGAGGCGACGGGACCCTGGCGCTGCGTTTTTCACGTAAATACCATAGAAAACCACCTTAAAACGGCGGCAAATCACAAATCATTTTAAGGTGGTTTTCTATAGTATTTATGTGAAAAATGCAGTGCCGAGGTCCCGTCGCATCACCTCCTGGCACAGCGCCAGGACCCGTCGTGTCACTTCTGGGTCCCCAGAAAGTCCACCAGGAGCAAAGAGGTAAGTGTACATCCCTAAAAGGGTATAATTTTTCATACTGTGTTTATCATGCAGTGTATATCCTTGTATGTTGACCAACAATGCTGTTAGTATTAAGCATTAAAGGACTCATAACTGAGTTTGAACTTGGGGTTCCTCTGCCTCCCTGCAGTCTTCCTCATCATTGAAAACCCTCCAGAGTGCAGCTTTCATGCTGGGCATCCTGGATCGAACCGACTTTTCTCTCCCAGCAAGGAAATAAAGCAATGGATTGACACTGCTGTTTAGAGAGGCACAGAGAAGAGCAAGCATCCCAAACAGCAAAAAATGACGAATAGAGATTAATATGGAAATAGCAGACAAAGGATCAGATACCAGGCTATCATCAATACGACTGATAAAATAATAATAAGTGATAACACTATAGAGATTCATTGGAGAACCAAAGATGAGGAAAAAGAAAAGTGTAAGTAGAATTACTGTTAAACTTTTTGTCCTCTTACAATTATGTCGTGTATAGCGGATTTTAACAAACATGGTCAGAGTACAGGAGGCCATCACTGGATAACAGATCAGAACATATAACAGATTTACAATAACCTGGAACCGCAAGTCTTCGCTAGAAAGTAGAACTACCATGGTAATTCCACAGAGAATGAAGGAGAGGACCCATATGAGGACACACACAATGGTGGATAATTTTGATGGCCGATGACATCGATGCCAAATTGGAAAGAGGACAGCCACACACCTGTCCACACTGATTGTTGTCAGGAGAAGTTGACCAGTGTCGTACATGACACTGAAGATAAAGAAACCAGCTGTTATCAATACATAATCCCCAAAAATGTACATCTCAAGAGCAAATAGAGTCATCCATATTGCTAGTAATGCTATGGTTATGAGGACCCCAAAGTCAGCGACAGCCAAGTTAAGGATGTAGGTGGTAAAAGGATTCCTTTTCATACGGAAGCCAAGAAGCCAGATGACTGTTCCATTCCCCACAAGACCAAAAAAGCAGATAAGAAGAAGGAAGGGGGAAATGATCATACAGTCATGCATAACATCCAAAATTAGGAACAGAGTCTCATTGGGCATTTCCATAAAAACATCTATTTCTTCCTGGGAGGATTGAGATGGCACAGTCAGATTGGGCATCATCATGCTAGGAACACCCGAGCAAATCAGTCTTTCCAAATTCTGTTCTGAATTGACGTGATGTGCACCTCTTGCAGTAATGTGCAGATCAGAAGTTAGTTATTCACGAGATGTTAAACTTCTCAAATGTTCTGATGTATTTCATTGTTCACAAACCTATCAAAATATATTTAAAAATGCATATTTTTGAACTGAGAGAAAATACAAATGCATATTCCAAGAGAAACCACATTTTAAATTATTATTTAAATGCTCATTTTCGTGTGAACTTTTTGTAAAAGGAAACTGCAGATTAATTCAGAAACAGGATGGAACAAAATTATGGGGGAACACAAGAAAGTGATGTATTCCACAATCATCTGCCCCTACTTCATGCTCAATCTCTTCTTTGGGGAATGTTGTCTCCTCTGCTGGTACAGTTACTCCTGCAAGAAGAAGAAAAAAAGTAGACATGGAAGAGGTAAATGAAATGTGCCCCATTGAGGTGAATGCAAATGTGTCCTCTGAGCTCAGCCTCTCTCAGTCAGAGATTATGTGGTAATAGCCACACTTGTGCGATGGAGATGGCAAAGAAAAAAAAATGCATCCATTACAGAAAAGTGTACACAAAAAAGTGCCTATATTATGGGAATGTGCATGGAACCACTTGCAAGAGATTTGTATATTTGGAAAAATGGATAGAAAATTCTGTATAGTTTCAGAAGTGCATGAAATGAATATATTTTGAGAACTATACAGAAAAATAGGTATAATTTTTCATACTGTGTTTATCATGCAGTGTATATTCTTGTACATTGAACAACAATGCTTTAGAATTAAAGGAATCATATCTGATTTTGAGCTTGGGGTTCCTCTTCCTCCCTGTGGTCTTCCTCATCATTGAAAACCCTCTGGAGTGCAGCTTTCATGCTGGGCATCCTGGATCGAACCGACTTTTCTCTCCCAGCAAGGAAATAAAGCAATGGATTGACACTGCTGTTTAGAGAGGCACAGAGAAGAGCAAGCATCCCAAACAGCAAAAAATGACGAATAGAGATTAATATGGAAATAGCAGACAAAGGATCAGATACCAGGCTATCATCAATACGACTGATAAAATAATAATAAGTGATAACACTATAGAGATTCATTGGAGAACCAAAGATGAGGAAAAAGAAAAGTGTAAGTAGAATTACTGTTAAACTTTTTGTCCTCTTACAATTATGTCGTGTATAGCGGATTTTAACAAACATGGTCAGAGTACAGGAGGCCATCACTGGATAACAGATCAGAACATATAACAGATTTACAATAACCTGGAACCGCAAGTCTTCGCTAGAAAGTAGAACTACCATGGTAATTCCACAGAGAATGAAGGAGAGGACCCATATGAGGACACACACAATGGTGGATAATTTTGATGGCCGATGACATCGATGCCAAATTGGAAGGAGGACAGCCACACACCTGTCAATACTGATGGTTGTCAGGAGAAGTTGACCAGTGTCGTATATGACACTGAAGATAAAGAAACCAGCTGATATCAATACATAATCCCCAAAAATGTACTTCTCATGAGCAATTTGAATAATCCATATTGCTAGAAATGCTAGAGCTGTGACGAGCCCAACGTCAGCGACGGCCAAGTTTAGGATGTAGGTGGTAAAAGGATTCCTTTTCATATGGAAGCCAAGAAGCCAGATGACTGTTCCATTCCCCACAAGACTGAAAAAGCAGATAAGAAGAAGGAAGGGGAAAAAGATTGTCCATTGACGCCTAATGTCTAAACTTGGGAAATGAGTCTCATTGTATATTTTTATTGAAGCCTCTTAGCTTTCCTCACTCAGACAACCTGAGCCAGCGTGAGCCACATGTGTGCTCTTGATTTTTTTCTACTTCTTTAACACCCCATTACAAACTTAGGAATGTCTTCCCCACCCCCTCCCTGTGCAACAGTTTACCTGGTTACCACTGGAAAAGCACAATCTGCTAGAATGGGGCTTACCTCTGGGTAAACACAGAAGAGGAAAATAAGGAAGATAACCATTAATTGTTTCCCCTAGACTTTGCTCCTGCGATGTAAAGCAGACGTGGATGGACAGGAAAGAAGTGGAGATAGCGAAGATGGGGGAAAGGAGCAGGGCTCCACATGAGGGCACACAGAGTGGTGGACAGGTGTGGTGGCCAGTGGCATCAATTCCAAATTGGGAAGAGCGCAACCACGCATCTGTCAATGCTGATGACAGTCAGAAGAAGTTGATTGGGGCTGTACATGAAGAAGAGCTCCAAAGCTATCCAAGAAGAAAAACTACAATGATCTTTACCAACAAAATGGCCAAGTTCATTATATAGATGGAGAAAGGATTCCTCTTAATGTGAAAGCCAAGTATCTTGATGATAATTCCATCCATTCCCATCCATTATTGCCTGACAAGCAGTGGTTTCCCAAGGTTTATACAGCATTTTTACCAGCCCTGTGATCTGGGAACACAGATGACCTTTGTAGACTCCAGAGGCTGAATGTTAGACTAGGGATATATGATAAATTCATTTAAATTGCAAAACATGAGTTCAATGCTTCGAACATGAGCGTGAGGACGTGCCCACTGAAAATATTAGTAAATTGTTGAATACGTGCTCGCATTCATCTCGTTCCTGATTCCCATTTTGATTAGTGGCAATTTCCTAATTTGGTCTTGGGGCCAAAGGATTCTTTGGATTCCCAGATCCGAGGGAATCCAAGAGCTCCAAACTCAGATCTGGGATACACGCTCAGATCACCTTCTCCCTCCTCACAGCTGGTGTGGAAAGTACTGTAGCAGCTGCTTCTCTGAGGTCTTAAGAGTTACTTTGGAGAAGGGGGAAAGAGGCTGTTCTAGGGGACAGGGAGGCTGGAGAAAGGGGCCACCAAGATACGATGTATCCTGGCGGTGCTCCAGCCTCCTTCCCTCCCCCTCCCCCGCTGAAGCATCTCAGCTAGATGTTCAAATTGGCATCTAGCTGACTTACAGGGCAGGAGGAGCTCAGAGGCAAAGAATGCCTCCGTGCTCGTCCTGCCCCACATACGATACCTGTAATCCTCCTGGATTGGAGGCTTTGGGGAACCCCACTGGGTTAGGCACCCTAAATGTGCCTAACCCAGTGGGGTTAGGCACATTTCTATCTCTGACTCCAAAGTCCCCTCATTGCAAGTCATTTGAAATGGAAGAGGGTTGCTGAAAGCACAGTTTAAAGAAAGAAATACAGAGGATGAAAAAGAGGGAGAAACCTCTTACTATGCCGCTGTGTCTAACTTCCGAAAATGTAAGTCCACCACTTGGAGAAGTCATCAGGATTCCTCCAGTCCACCACTGAATGTGAAGAAAGTGTGCCCTCCTCACCTTCTCAGCTTGAGACACACGGGGCCAGCCCTAAATGTGCAATGTGACATTTCATCAAAAGTGGGGGATGTTGCAAAGGTTGTGGAAAGGGGGAGGTGAGGGATGGAGTTCATGTGTGAAGGCATCTATAGATGGCTTAGCATACTTTTGGGTAGGATGAGGACAAAGGACACAATCCTGCGGGTTGCATTCCCATCGGGAGCCAGATAGGACGAGAGGAGAATGGATTTGATTTTGCCTCCATTCCTCCATTTAAAATGCCAAAAGCATTTTGACTTTCCTTTTGGTGGGTCAGGAAGGGACTGAAGAGTTAATAAGACATTGCATATCATGGCCTCTCCCCCGCCACTCCATGCCCTGCCCTGCCTTGCCCCTCCCCTCCCACCAGTATGCCTCCTTTTCCTCCTCTCTGACTTTCTTAGTTATGACCTTGCAGTTGTGACCTTGTAAGAGAAACTTTCAATCGTCCCTGTAGAGGGGGAGGGAGTGGGGAAAGAAAGATCCATGATCAGATCTGCTCCACGCTTGTAGCTCTGTCTACGGGCACAGAGGAGGAGACCCGCAGTATCCTACGGTGCCATGGGATTGCTCTCTTGGAGGTTTGGCCAAAGGTTTTAGAAGAAAGATGATATTTGAGGTTGGGGGGAGAGACAGAGAGAAAGAGAGTCATGTACTACAGAAGAGGATAAATTGTTTCATGTGTAGAATGTCCTACCTTATTCCAATCACATCTGTTTGCTCACAAGTGGGACCACAAGTGAGGGCTTGAGATGTTCAGCTTCCAGAATTTCAGGATCTCACACATTTTATCTTCTCTGCTTCCAAAAGAACTTGCTCATATCACATTGAGAACAAAAGCTTGAACAGAGAATGCCAGAATGGTTTATATATATTCAGCAAGAGTGGGGCACCAACCACTCAAAATAATGACCCTTCCATTAGTTATAGATTCCTGAGAATTCTCCTGTGTGCAGAGGAAGTTGCTTCCCAAAGTTTAAATCTCAAGAGACATTGGCATTTTATATGAACAGATGTCCCAAAGCATCGTCCAGCATTTTGGATAGGAATTGAGCTATTAGTATTTGGACTCACCATGCTCTACAAATAATATTTTGCTGAGTATTACTCTATAATCAAGATGTGCACTTTCTGGATTGGATCCAGAGTTAGTCATGCTCAGAGGAGATCCATTTAAAGCACTGGGATTGAAGAGAATGGGGATTTGGTGGAAAGAAATGATTTTAAAACGTTGTGCTTTCATCAGTGGATTTCACTGCCAACTCTTGCAGTAAACAATGCAATATGCCTCTGCAGTGCCATGATATGGATCAAATGCAGAACTTGGCAAGTTAGAAGCTCGAGTGATCCCCGCGGGGGGGCGGCAGCCTAGGGATGGGCAAACACGCAATGTTCAAGATCACTGAGTTTCTACAAAACCCTCCTTGAAGCTCGGTTTTCCTTGCTCGCATTCACGCAAGCATCTCCCCCCCACCCCAATTTGGGAGAAATGTGCATTTTTTTTTAATAAGAAATGAACATTTTAAAAAGTGTTTATTTTCCCTGATTCAAAATGCATATTTCACCCCATAGGCTAAAGCACGAAAATGTGAATTTGGGGGGAATGCACATTTGCACAAGTGCATACTTTCAGACGTGAACACAATTTCGGGAAAGTGTGAAAAATTCCCAAAAATTCACATTCAAACAGGGATGCAAAGAGGACATATTTACATGGCTTATGAACAGGAATTAAATTTCTGTACCTCCCTATCCCCAACACATCTTCCTAAGATGGGATACAACATGAGTCTTCATCCTTGAAAACCTTCCAATTATCATCTTTATTGTCTCCCTAGATCGGCTCTTCTTCTCTCTCCCTACCAGGAAATAGATCACTGGGTAAACAGTGTTGTTTAAAGAGGCAGATATGTAGGCATATTCAACGACATAGAAATTATCAAAAAATGGAGCATAATGGGCAAGGTATTGAATGGCATTCATTGGAGAAGCAAAGAAGAGGAAGAGGAGAGTAAGCAAGATGGAGGTTAAAATATTTCTCCAGCTATGCTGTGGTGATATTAAGCAGACTTTTATTTCCAGGGTTACAGTGGATATGGACATGAGACATGACGGGAGTGAAAACCAGGACATTCAGCATAAACTGGTAGAACCTTAGCTGGGAATATCCAGTAGTTAGCAAAAAGAAGATGTGAGTAGCAGGAGGGTGAGAATCCATATTACGGCACACAGAAGGGTGGACAAATATATTGGCCGCTGGCATCGATACCAAAGTGGGAAGAAGACGGCCACACACCTGCCGATGCTGATGACTGTCAGTAAAAATTGACTAGCATTGTATGCAAATAGGAAGAAAGTGTAAAATAGAGACTTTAAGGATCAGAAAATGCAATATTTTTCAACATAGCTACAAGCCTATCTATCTATCTATCTATCTAGTCTCAACTACAGCTCTGACCACACCAAAGTCAGCTATGGAGAGGTGTAAGATGTAGGTGGTGATGGGGTTCCTCAAAATGCAGAAACCAAGAAGCCAAATGACACTTCCATTTCCCACAAAGCCAAAAATCAGATAAGAAGAATGAAAGGGGTTGTTGATAACATATCCCAAGTATTAGTGTTATTTTCTGGAACATAGCCACTATCTGCTGGTAATCCAGTGCCATTGTTTGTTCCATTACATTCCTTTCCAGCATCTGGTGGAGATAGCACTGGCAGGATGAAATTGGTCAGCATGTTCAATTTCTTGTCTGGTGCTTCTTCTGGTGGAGACACATCTATATATATAAAAGAAAGTGTCCTGACTGACTGACTGACTCATAAACGCCCAGCTCAAACCGTTTAATCTAGTAACGTGAAATTTTGAAGGAACATTGCTTTTATGATGTAGAGCCCCACTAAGGAAGGATTTTTGGAAATTCCGTCCCTAAGGGGGTGAAAAAAGGGGGCAAAATCACCCCACACTCATATCTCCTATGGCAAAACAACAGGACAGCAGTTATGCAAATCGGCCTCACCTCAGAATTCCTGCAGGAGCCAATAGGAGCAGTTATGGAAATAGCCCATAGGACACTTAGAATGTTTGTATGAATTCCTGCAGGGGCCAATAGGGCTGGGTTTGCAAATCTCCCCTAGGCCGTTCAGAATGTTCTCTGAGGGGGTGAAAAGGGAGGGAAACTTTTAAAATAACTGCCTGACTGAATGACTGCTGTGTGCGGGGCATCGTCGCATAGGCTCCATCACATTTTGATGGATCCGCCCAAACTTGGCATGCAAACTTGGCACTCTATCACCCAAGGACAAAGACTGGTGGGTTCAAATCTCCGAAAAACCCTCACTGCGCCTGTACGGCCCAAAATAGATGAGAGCCAATGGCATCACTTGGAATGTCCGCAGGGGCCATTCAGGAGTGGTTATGCAAATCGCTCCAATGACATATAGAATGTTCATATGAACTGCCACAGGGGCCTATCAGGAGTGGATATGCAAATCTCTCCTGCATCAAAACAGAATGTTCATATGAACCACAGCCGGGGCGGAGCTGGGATTTCATTGTTGGGTAGTCCCGGGGGCAGGGGGAAACTGGGATTTCATTGTGTAGTCCCAGGGGGGAGCAGGGATTTCATTGTGCAGTCCCGGAGGGGGGGGAGCAGGGATATCAGTGAGCAGTCCTGGGGGCGGGAACAGGGATTTCATTGTGCAGACCCGGGGGGGGGGGGGAAGCAGAGATTTCATTGTGCAGTCCCGGGGGAGGAACAGGGATTTCACTGTGTAGTCCTGGGGGAGCTGGGATTTCATTGTGTAATCCAGGGAGGGAAGCAGGGATTTCATTGTGTAGTCCCTGGGGGGGGGGGAGCAGGAATTTCATTGTGCAGTCCCGGGGGAGCTGGAAGTCCCAGGGGAGCTGGTAGTCCTGGGAGAGCTAGGATTCCATTATATAGTCCCGGGGGACCTTTCCTATGGAGCGATTCAAAACACCGGTCAGCGACCTTAAGGAATTTCGAACAAATAGTGCCTATAGGAAAATGACGACCCGTGCAAACTTGGCACGATCATTCTTCATCACACGAGCGAAGCCGCAGGCAAAAGCTAGTCTCGAGTCCGAGTCCTTGGTCCAAAATGGTGAGTCACGAGTCACTCCCAAAGCTGACTCCACGAGTCCCTATTAAAATCAATGGGGTTTTTCCCCAACAAAATAAGGCTACTTCAGATGTGCCTAGAATTTATTTAAACCATACAAGTGTGCCTTTTTATTTCAAAACTCTGCAACTGATTTTGGCAAGAACAGACCAGGCAGAATAACCCAAAATAACCAGGCAGGCAGAGGAGGCTGGGAACCCCAGACAGGCAGGCAGAGGCAGCCAAACCCAAAATGTCTGAAAGGTTGCATTTTAGAAAAATGATTTTAAAAAATAAACTTGCTGTACTTCCTAAAACTTATCCATGTTGCATTTGAGGAACATGATTTTTTCTAAATGTTTGACCCCCATTCTGGAACGGTGAGATGTCATCACAATTCCACCCTCACTGAACACCCACTCCACTGGTGATGAACTTGCTGGAACCAGAAACACACTCAGAGCAGCCACACAGAGTAATCTCAGGTCCTTCTTCTGCCTCTCCCAAGTACGCAACACATCAATCAAAATAAATCTTGACGCACTGTTGGGGCTGCACTCCTGGTAGCCGTCCATAGTGGCTGAGCAGCGGCACACCTCGCTTCCATGCGCTCTTCGCCGGCAATCATGCTCCTCTCCACTCCTTCTGGCACAGCCCAGGGATGTTGGAAGCAATAAGAGAAGAAACAGGGTGGGGGTGACTTTATTGCTACCAAGCTGAATGAATCATAATGCAGCTATGAATCATAATGCAGCAATCCTATGAATGTTTAGACAGAAAAAAGTCCTACAAATCCCAGCATTGCCCAGTGAACATGGCTGGCTGGGGAATGCTGGGAGATGTAGGATTTTTCTCTCTCTAAATATGCATAGGATTGTGCCCTAAGAGTTCAACCTGGTCTTGCTTGGATCAGACAATGAATCATTTTGATATTTCATTGAGAGATGGGCAAACCAGTCCATTTCCAGACCGTGTCAATGTAAGATGTGTCCACCCATTTCTACTCCCCCAACCATGCACAGCTGTGGGGGGGGGATTTTTTGTGTGTGGGGAGGGGAGAGTGACATCTCTATAGGGTGATCTCACCCTCCAATGAGGATCAAGGTGGGTGGGGTGCCAGGGCCGATATTAGATCCGGTCGCCCCACCCTCGGCCTCTTTCTTTTTGTGGTCAAGATTAGAGAGGATAGCTATCCCTGATCACCACTTAATAAATGCTGTACACCCAGTGATTTCAAATGTCAGAAAGATGAGCCACACACTCGACGAAATTGAATATTTTGAAAAGGAGATGGGGGCATCTGGGACATGCACACAAAAAACCCATGATTGAGTGAAAAGCAAGGATTCCTCCACTTACCCTGAACTGCCATCTACCCAGATCTGACAAAGATTGTACCAACCAAACTCTCCGCTAACACTTCTGTGCTAGAACATCGCGGGATGGCTGAATAAAGTTGCAGACTCGTCCTTTCCAGACTTCATTAATAAACATGACATTTTATTACTACAAGAGACATGGGCTAAGGAGGAGCTATATCTGAATGGTTTTGCCGCATATTCTCTTGAAGCAGAACCTAGCTCCGGGGGAGGACGCTGTGGTGTAACCCCACAATTCAGTTCCCTGGTGTATGTCTGCTTTAGTATATTTAGTGACAGGGCTTTTTTTCTGGCGGAACGCACCGGAACGGCGTTCCGCCACCTATTCAGTCAATTAGAAAGCGCTGCTCGCTTTATCACTCAGCATAATTAAATTCTTGATGTTAACAGCAGTTCGTAATCCCCCATTAACTATTATTGTGAACTTTCTAGTAGGAATGTAGATTGAAGAAGAATGTATGTTGTGTTGCTGCAAATCATCAGCATTACAAAACAATTTAGCAGTTAAGCATAAGTACAGTGGGGGTTTTCTTCAGACTCAGAGTTAGTAATTAAGTCAATTAAGAAACACAAAAGCAAACACAAAAGATCTTGCTGTTCGTGACTCACTTGGGTCCGAATTTGTAGTGGACGGGAGAGAAGAGGATCAAGATGCTTGAAGTGATTAGTAAGCCAGTGAAAGGGAGATATTTTAAGACATGTCATTGATTTTACTGGGTTGCTAAGGCCCCCAAATATATTTGCTTAGGCAATGTGTAATTGGTCCCCTGTTATCCCCCCTTTCTTTTCATGTATTCACTTTACTAAACTGTGATTAATATGTGTAACTGCAAAACTTATAAATAAGCACCTTTCAAAAAGGAAATGTCTCTGAGCTTACTTTTGGTAAGTATTCCAATTTGTTTGCACATTTTACTGCATTGCTTTTTATTTAATTCCATACATTTATTTTTACAGCCCCCCCAAATTTTACTTGCATCCCTGTTCTCTAAAGGGGCGGTTTTAGGGGGCGGTCCTAGGGGTGGGTAGGGGCGTGGCCAGGGGAGGGGGGGTGAGTTCCACCACCTTTTCTCTGAGAAAAAAAAAGCCCTGTTTAGTGAGTATAGAATGTTGAACTGAGTGGGTGTGGTTTGTGATGTCTTGGAAAGGGTGGGGGGAGGAGTATATAAGGAGTGTCTGAGTGATGTCAGAGTTAGTTGAGTTAAGAAGTAGAGTGTTGGTTGTAGTGTGTTGGGAATGTTAGAGAGTTGGGGAGTTAGGTTAGTTGGGTTATTTGTGTCTTGTCAGGAGTTTTAAGAGAAATCAGTGCTTGTATGAGGAGTGAAAGTATTTGGAGTTATAGGGACTTAGGTTAATTACAAAGTGTTTGGGGGGGTAGGCAGGTTTAAAGTTATTTGACTGGAACTAAGATTTTGAGAATTAAAATAAACTTATTTTTATTTTGTTTGCTACCCAAATCTTACGTGTCAGCTTGGTGTTATTAACCTGCATTACTTTCAAATCTACACACACACCTTTGTACCCAC
The DNA here is from genome assembly GCA_021292165.1 of Shinisaurus crocodilurus. NCBI lineage: Eukaryota > Metazoa > Chordata > Lepidosauria > Squamata > Shinisauridae > Shinisaurus > Shinisaurus crocodilurus. The sequence continues at coordinate 64,317 of JAHFWL010000732.1, read as the reverse complement.
AGTATCATAGATTTAAAATAGATCCTTCATAACCAATATTAATCTTTTCCCTCATTAGTAGGGGAAAGGTTTCATGTTTCATTTGACCCTCCCCTCAAGTTCATAAGTGTTGATGCTTAGCCTGAGAAGGGTTTATGTGCCTGGTCCTAAAGTGTAAGGGACTGTGTCATCGCAGATGCTCTAAAGGAGGTCTGAGTAAGACAGTTTCTGCTAACATTCAAGCCTCCATTTTAAAACCAGACCCCCTGACTCAGCTCGCTACCTCTGTGGTTATTAAGTGCAGAGCGATTTGTTTATTGGTAATAAATGTCTACTTGCCCCCACAGTGACAAAAACATCTAATTAAGGATAGTTGGTCAAGATTAGAAAAGTATATCAACAAATTGACAGCTTTGTATCCAGAAGCTTATGTGATCATGGCAGGGGACTGCAATGCCTGGATAGAGCAAAACAATGATGCTTTGCATTCCTATTTTCATGAATCTCCTCCTGAAACAGAAGAAGCTCATCCATTGTCTGTTAGACAGTCTAAGGGGCATAACTACACTGGGCTCTGTCTTTTGCAAATGTTAAATAGACTGGATTAAGTAGCTTTGAATGGAGGAGTAGAGGAAGATAGGAATTGTGAATTCACATTTTGATCTGGTCTGGGTCGCATCTGCAACTGATTATTATATAGTTTCTTATAATTTGTTAATCTGCTGTCCAGCCTCAAATTGGCTTCTCCAGCCCTGCTATCTGAGGAACTTTTCAACTGGAGATTGAACCTGGAACCTTCTGTGCAGCTTTTGCTTTACCACTGGGATGAGGTCACTTTGCTGCATTTCAGTTTACTTTCAGGTGTAATATCCTCTTTGCTGGACAGGTAAAAGGTTGTGAGTTACTCCTATTTTTCTTCCTACATTATTAGAGGAAATGCTTTTAATATTTCACCATTAAACTTCTTCCTCCCATTAAAAGTGTAGAGTATAACTATGAAGTGATTCTGTAATGGTGTTGAGAGTAACATTAGGACTGATTTGGTACCCTGTCAGCAAAAAGATTGCAACTATACTGGGTGTTGAATTAATCTTTCAAACAAGCTTCAGGTGTCATGTTGGGAAAGAAATGGGAAAAAGAGAGTGGGGAATGAAAGAGAGGCATGATTTGTTGGTTTCCTCCTTCTGTTTTTCCACTGGACTATTGCAGAAGGCAGCAGGAGCGAGACACTGCTTGTGTCCTAAAGCTCTGTTGAGGCCACACAGAAAACACCCATATTAGGGTTAGGGTTACTTTCTGGTACAGCACTGGGACCCATCGTGTCACTTCCGGGTCCCCGGCACTGCAAATTACGGCTGTTTTAAACTGGTTTTCTATGGTATTTACGTGAAAAACACAGTGCCAGGGACCTGGAAGTACCTCTCCCTGGCTCCTCTCTGGGGAGATGTGCTGACCTAGGGAAAGGTAAGTTCCATGGGGCAAGCAGGGGGTGAGTGGGGCAACTTTGCCCTGCTTCCACCCCCCAATCGAGTCACATGTGCACATCCCTAAATTGAAGTGACTAATGTGTCAACGTGCTAATGCAAGTAGATAAGGCACAAGGCACAGGAACCCTAAGAAGTGAATGAATGGTCACAAACCAAGGAATTAGTTATATAAGTGTTGTGGATACAATTCTTTTTATTCAAGTTATGCAAATACTTGTATGTTGAATAACAAAATTCACACCACAGTGTACAATAATATAATCAAAAAATACAAATGCCAAACATATTACAAAAATTAATCCAAACAGTAGGTTAAACAAAAAAAATACAATTTTCAATCATTAAACATAATATACAAAAAGAATTTTTCTCTCAACTTTGTCTTCAATATCCTGTCCCCAAACCACAAAGATTTCGAATGAACAACAAGAGCTTATAACAAAGACAAAGGGAGTGATGATCAAAGGAACAAACAAAAGTTTACCTCAATCCAAGACCAATCTTACTTCAGAGCAGACTGTAAACTAACTAGCCCTGCTCCCACTGAGTTGAGAATACCACCATGAAAAGAAAAGCTGTCCCGCCTGATTTATATAGCACCTACCTCAAAAAACCTATCTCACCTGGTATATAAGATCACCTGCCAGGAATCTTCATGATTCTTAAAGGTAAATTACCTAACAGATAGGAACACTATTTACGCTCTACTCCTGTGGGCAGGGACTGTCTTGTTACTTGTTGTAAACCGCCCAGAGAGCTTCAGCTATTGGGTGGTATAAAAATGAAATAAATAAATAAATAAAGTAGATTGTTTATGGATCCAAAATGCTTCCCTTTGAGATAGTCATATATGACAGGATAAACCAGTAGTGGAAACAAAATGAATATGTTCTATAGCAAAAAATCTAAGATCAGTAGCCTGATGATGGAATTCCTCAAAATGGGATATTAAGGGAGCTCAGGCACTGATCTATGAATTTTACTCTTATGTTCCGTTATACATGCTCTCAAGGATTGGGTTGTTTGTCCAATATACAACTTTGGAAAAGGACACAGGAATGTTCATGTGACAATGCCTTTCAGAGCTGAGTGCATTGGAAGAAGCTTTTTTAGGGATGGGTGCTGAGCCCGGCGCTCAACTCATGGGGTGCTCGGTGAGCCAGGCCGAGCCTCCAGCGAGCGCCTCAGCCAGTGCTCGCTGGACTTCCAGGTCCTGGGCTCTACGCCGTTTACATGGAAAATGTCATAGTATACATTAAAAATGGCTGCAATTTGCGTAAATTGCAGCAATTTTTAATGAATACCACGCCATTTTCTATGAGCCGCTCAGAGAAGAGGGAGAATTACAAAATCCTGAATCCTTCTCCAGCATGAATTCAAATTCCCCAACCCCCTGCCAGACCTTACGCGATAGAAACTACAGTCACTGAAAAAGCATGAGGAAGGGATGCTCCCCACATCTGGAGTCCCTCAGGGAGTAGAGCCTTCAGCAGTTCGTTGTTGTTTCCCTCCCACATCTGACATTTCAGGACTGGAACCTCTTTAAATCCCGTTATGTAATCCATTGGAGGTAAACATATGCTAAGCGATTTTGGCGGAGGGAAGGCTGTATATTGGCCTTATGAATGTACTTTGTCAAGTGGCAGCTTCCTATTCCATATTCATCAAAGGCGATATATCTTAGCTATTTATTTATTTATTTATTATATTTATACCCCGCCTTTTTTCCTGCAAGGAACCCAAGGTGGCTTACATAATCCTCCTCCTCCTCTCCATTTTATCCTCACAACAACCCTGTGAGGTAGGTTAGGCTGAGAGGCAGTGACTGGCCCAAAGTCACCCAGTGAGCTTCATGGCCGAGTGGGGACTAGAACCCGGATCTCCCGAGTCCCAGTCCAACATTCTAACCACTATGCCACACTGGCGTGAGCCAAGATTGCTAGGCAGCAAGATCAGGAGACTTGCTAGGGGTTTTACTGGTGGGCAGTCAACAGTTGACTGGTGGCTCTATTTCCAACCCCTTGCAAGAGATTTGTATATCTGGAAAACTGGATAGAAAATTCTGTATAGTTTGAGTAGTGCATGAAATAAATATAATTTGAGAAATATACAGAAAAATAGGTATAATTTTTCATACTGTGTTCATCATGCAGTGTATATCCTTGTACGTTGACCAACAATGCTGCTAGTATTAAGCATTAAAGGAACCATAACTGAGTTTGAATTTGGGGTTCCTCTGCCTCCCTGCAGTCTTCCTCATCATTGAAAAACTTCTGGAGTGCAACTTTCATGCTGGGCATCCTGGATCGAACCGACTTTTCTCTCCCAGCAAGGAAATAAAGCAATGGATTGACACTGCTGTTTAGAGAGGCACAGAGAAGAGCAAGCATCCCAAACAGCAAAAAATGACGAATAGAGATTAATATGGAAATAGCAGACAAAGGATCAGATACCAGGCTATCATCAATACGACTGATAAAATAATAATAAGTGATAACACTATAGAGATTCATTGGAGAACCAAAGATGAGGAAAAAGAAAAGTGTAAGCAGAATTACCGTTAAACTTTTTGTCCTCTTACAGTTATGTCGTGTATAGCGGATTTTAACAAACATGGTCAGAGTACAGGAGGCCATCACTGGATAACAGATCAGAACATATAACAGATTTACAATAACCTGGAACCGCCATTCTTTGCTAGAAAGTAGAACTACCATGGTAATTCCACAGAGAATGAAGGAGAGGACCCATATGAGGACACACACAATGGTGGATAATTTTGATGGCCGATGACATCGATGCCAAATTGGAAAGAGGACAGCCACACACCTGTCAATACTGATGGTTGTCAGGAGAAGTTGACCAGTGTTGTACATGACACTGAAGATATAGGAACCAGCTAATAGCAATACATAATCCCCAAAAATGTACATCTCAAGAGCAAATAGAGTCATCCATATTGCTAGTAATGCTATGGTTATGAGGACCCCAAAGTCAGCGACAGCCAAGTTTAGGATGTAGGTGGTAAAAGGATTCCTTTTCATACGGAAGCCAAGAAGCCAGATGACTGTTCCATTCCCCACAAGACCAAAAAAGCAGATAAGAAGAAGGAAGGGGGAAATGATCATACAGTAATGCATAACGTCTAAAATTAGGAACAGAATCTCATTGGGCATTTTCATAGAAGCATTTATTGCATCCTGGGAGGATTGAGATGGCACAGTCAGATTGGGCATCATCATGCTAGGAACACCCGAGCAAATTAGTCTTTCCAAATTCTGTTCTGAACTGAAGTGGTGTGCACCTCTTGCAGTAATGTGCAGACCAGAAGTTAGTTATTCACCAGATGTTAAACTTCTCAAATGTTCTGATGTATTTCGTTCTTCACAAACCTATAAAAATATATTTTAAAAATGCATATTTTTGAGAGAAAATACAAATGCATCTTCCAAGAGAAACCACATTTTAAATTATTATTTCAATGCATATTTTCATGTGAACTTTTTGTAAAAGGAAGCTGAAGGTTAATTGGGAAACGGGAAGGAACAAAATTCCACATGCCAACATGTTCCAAATGAGTAGTGGATCATAGTCATATTTATGTAATTACTATTCCCGGCAACAACTGCGCAAACAAGAGCTGGAAAGACTGGAGGTTTGATGAAAGCTTGAATGAAATAATTGCCTTTGCTGGGAAGATAGCAGAGAATGGAGTAATCACTGCTACTGGTTTTCTGTAACTTCTTCCTGTAAAGCAGGGCACCAGTGGCCCCCCAGATCTTGATGGACTCCAACCCCTATCATCAGGCGTATCCAGCATGGTCAGGAATTATGGGAATAGTAGGGCCCCACTCTAGCTTAATGAGTATTTGGGGAAGGGAAGTTCCCACTGAAGTATTGGCATTTCATTTCATTCATTTATTTCATTTCTATACCGCCCCACAGCCAAAGCTCTCTGGGCGATTCACAATAGTTTGTACATAAAAACAACAATAAAAGCATACAAAATAGTTAAAAAGATTAAAAACCAATTTTAAAAACACAGTTTAAAATAACAATCCAAAAGTTAATAAAACTAAGCCTACAGGTGACAATCCCCCCCCCCCCGCGTGCTATTTTGAGATCTTAACTATTAAATGCCTTGGCATAGAGGGAAGTCTTAACCTGGCGCCGAAAAGACAGTAAGGTTGGTGCCAGGCGGGCCTCAGTGGGGAGCTTATTCCGAGCCTCTCTTGGAGGTGGCAGTCGGAGGAGGGCCCCAGATGTTGAGCGTAGTGTCCGGGTAGATTGCGGTTGGGAGAGACGTTCCGTCAGGTATTGTGCTCCTCAGCCATGTAGGGCTTTAAAACCAGCTCCTTGAATTCGGCTTGGGAGCATATTGGCAGCCAGTGCAAACGGGCCAGAACTGGTGTAATGTGCTCGGACCTTCTGGTTCCCGCAATAAGCCTGGCTGCCACATTTTGCACAGGCTGCAGCTTCTGAAAAGTCTTTAAAGGCAGCCCCACGTAGAGTGCATTGCAGTAGTCTAGTTTAGAGATCACCAGAGCATAGATTACTGAGACTAGGCTATCCCTGTCCAGATAGGGGCATAGCTGGTAGAAGGTACTCCTTGCCACTGAGGCCACATGAGCTTCAAGTGACAAAGATGGCTCCAGGAGCACCCCCAAGCTACGAACCTTCTCCTTCAAGGGGAGTGCAACCCCATCCAGAACAGGTTGAACATCCTCCATCCAGTCAAAGGAACCACACACTAACAGCATCTCAGTCTTGTCTGGATTGAGCCTCAGTTTGTTAGCCCTCATCCAGTCCATTGTCGCAGCCAGGCACCGGTTCAGCACATACACAGCCTCACCTGCTGAAGATGAAAAGGAGAAATAGAGCTGCGTGTCATCAGCGTACTGATGGCAACGCACTCCAAAACTTTGGATGACCCCACTCAGTGGTTTCATGTAGATATTAAAAAGCATGGGGGATAAGACCGACCCCTGAGGAACCCCATACTGGAGAGTCCATGGGGCTGAGCAGTATTCCCCAAGCACAACCCTCTGGAGCCAACCATCCAAGTAGGAGCTGAACCACTGCAATGCAGTGCCCCCCACCCCCAACTCAGACAGCCGCTCCAGAAGGATACCATGCTCGCATTCATCTCATTCCTGATTCCCATTTTGATTAGTGCGAATTTCCTAATTGGGTCTTGAGGCCACAGCAGGATTCTTTGGATTCCCAGATCCGAGGGAATCCAAGAGCTCCAAACTCAGAGCTGGGGATCACCTTCTTTGACCTGGATGCTTTGACCTGGATTCCTGCATTGAGCAGGGGGTTGGACTCGATGGCCATGTAGGCCCCTTCCAACTCTACTTTTCTGTGATTCTAAGATTCCCCCCTCACAGCTGGTGTGGTGTACCAGCTGCTTCTCTGAGGTCATAAGAGTTACTTTGGAGAAGGGGGAAAGATAGGGATTGGGAGGCTGGAGAAAGGGGCCACCAAGATACGATGTATCCTGGCAGTGCTCCAGCCTCCTTCCCTCCCCCCCCCCCACTGAAGCATCTCAGCTAGATGTTCAAATTGGCATCTAGCTGACTTACAGGGCAGGAGGAGCTCAGAGGCAAAGAATGCCTCCGTGCTCGTCCTGCCCACATAGGATGCCTGTAATCCTCCTGGATTGGAGGCTTTGGGGAACCGCAGTGGGTTAGGCAACCCTAAATGTGCTTCTGACTCCTAAGTCCCCTCATTGCAAGTCATTTGAAATGGAAGAGGGCTGCCGAAAGCACAGTTTAAAGAAAGAAATGCGGAGGATGAGAAAGAGGGAGAAGCCTCTTACTATGCCGCTGTGTCTAACTTCTGAAAATGTAAGTCCACCACCTGGGGAAGTCGTCATCAGAATTTCTCCAGTCCACCACTGAATGTGAAGAAAGTGTGCCCTCCTCACCTTCACAGCCTGAGACACACGGGGCCAACCTTAAACGTGCAACTGAACATTTCAAAAGTGGGGGATGTAACAAAGGTTGTGGAAAGGGGGAGGGGAGGTATGAACACGAGGAAAGGAATCGATAGATGGCTCAGCATCTACTTTTGGGTAGGATGAGGACAAAGGACACAATCCTGTGGGCTGCATTCCCATCAGGAGGCAGGAAGGACGAGAGGAGAATGGATTCAATTTTACCTCCATTCCTCCATTTAAAATGCTTAAAGCAGGAAGGGGCTCAAGAGTCCGTAGGATATTGCAATATTGTATATCATGACCTCTCCTCTCCCGCTCCTTCCCCTCCCTTTCCACCAGTATGCCTCTTTTTCTCCCTCTCTGACTTTCTTATGACTTTGCAGTTGTGACCTTGTAAGAGAAGCTTTCCATGGTGCCTGGGACAGGGGGAGTGAGTGCGGAAAGAAAGATCCGTGAGCAGATCTGCTCCACGCTTGTAGCTCTGTCCATGGGTGCAGAGGAGGAGATCTTCAGTATCCTATGGTGAAATAGGATTGTTCTCTTGGTCATTCAGCCAAAGGTTTTAGAAGAAAGATAGTATTTGAGGGAGGGGGGGGGACAGAGAGAAGAGGAGAAATTATTGCATGTGTAGAATGTCCTACCTTATTCCAATCACATCTGTTTGCTCACATGGGAGCACACTGGCTTGAGATGTTCGCCTTCCAGAATTTCAGGAATCAGGATCTCACACATATTCTCTTCTCTGCTTCCAAAAGAACTTGCTCATACAGCATTGAAAAAGCTTGAACAGAGAATGCCAGAATGCTTTATATATATTCAGCAAGAATGGGGCACCAACCACTCAAAATAATGGCTGTTCTAGGATATCCATTAGTTATAGATTCCTGAGAATTCTCCTGTGTGCAGAGGAAGTTCTTCCCAAAGTTAAAATCTCAAGAGACATTGGCATTTTATATGAACAGATGTTCCAAAGCATCGTCCAATGTTTTGGATAGGAAGTGAGCTGTTAGTACTTGGATTCACCATGCTGTACAAAGAATATTTTGCTGAGTATTGCTCTATAATTGAGATGCACACTTTCTGGATTGGATCCAGAGTTAGTCAAGCTTAGAGGAGGCCCATTTAAAGCAATGGGACTGAAGAGAATGGGGATTTTAAAGTTTTTAAATTAGCTTTACATAAATTATATATATATATATATACACACACACACACACACACACACACATCTATCTATCTATCTATATTGACACAAAGACACATACAAACACACTTAACATTTAAAACTATATAAAAAAAATTTAAAATTTGATTTTTTAAAAAGAAATCTTTAACTTCTAAAAAAATAATAAACCCAGAAAATGTATAAACTGGATGCTCTACCAGTGGTCATTTGTTTGTTTTTGGGAGTGCTGTATATCATGCACATAGCATATATCGGTTAATTCCTTCTGAAAAGTCCAAATCATTTCAGATAATAGATGATTTTAAGAGTTTGCAGATGAGACGGTCTGGGATTCAGGTCCTTTGGTCAGAATTATTACCAAGAAGTGTCTAGAATGGGGAGGGAACTCCCAGCTACCAGGAATGGGCCCAGGAGAAGGTGAAGAGAGAGGCGAAGGCTGCAGTGCTTGGGAGCTGGTCAATTATTTATCTCACCCAGAGTTGTGTAACTCTTGTAGCATCTTTACCTGGGTGATGGCATCTACTGTACCCATTGGATTCCGGTAATGCAATATATTTATGCAGTGGAGCCTGGGTTGTAATATACAGGAAGTTGGGCCAAAAAGGAGGTTTTGTTCTTTGCTGCGGTGGGGCAGTGCATGGAGGGCACTTTGGGGATTCGTCAAGGAACAGCCACTTATCCCTCACTAGCAGGATATGTAGAAGAGTATTCTGCGTGGATGGGCGGTGACTCAGTTTGGAGCAGCACAGAGGTACACCTGTGGCCTTCCTGATCTTATTGGACTACAATTTCCAGGGATGGGGACTCGGACTCAAGGACTTGACTCGTGAGTCGGACTGAGTCCCCCCTCTGACTCGTGAATCAGACTGAGTCCCCCCTCTGACTCGACTCGGACTTGAGTCCCAATATTTTTAATGGGACTTGAGACTCGACTCGGGACTCGAGACCAAGGACTCTTCAACATCCCTGGGCTGTGCCAGAAGGAGTGGAGAGGAGTGTGATTGCCGGCGAAGAGCGCATGGAAGTGAGGTGTGCCACTGCTCGGCCACTATGGACGGCTACCAGGAGTGCAGCCCCAACAGTGTGTCAAGCTTTATTTTGATTGATGTGTTGCGTACTTGGGAGAGGCAGAAGAAGGACCTGAGATTACTCTGTGTGGCTGCTCTGAGTGTGTTTCTGGTTCCAGCAAGTTCATCACCACACCAGTGGAGCGGGTGTTCAGTGAGGGTGGAATTGTGATGAGATCTCACCGTTCCAGAATGGGGGTCAAACATTTAGAAAAAATCATGTTCCTCAAATGCAACATGGATAAGTTTTAGGAAGTACAGCAAGTTTATTTTTTAAAATCATTTTTCTAAAATGCAACCTTTCAGACATTTTGGGTTTGGCTGCCTCTGCCTGCCTGTCTGGGGTTCCCAGCCTCCTCTGCCTGCCTGGTCTCTTCTTGACCAGTTCAACAGTTGAATTGTCCAAGACAAAGGCCTCTGCCTGCCTGCTTTGGGGTTCCCTGCCTCCTCTGCCTGCCTGGTTATTTTGGGTTTTTCTGCCTGGTCTGTTCTTGCCAAAATCAGTTGCAGAGTTTTGAAATAAAAAGGCACACTTGTGCCTAGAATTTATTTAAACCACACATCTGAAGTAGCCTTATTTTGTTGGGAAAACCCCCCATTGATTTTAATAGGGACTCGTGGAGTCAGCTTTGGGAGTGACTCGTGACTCCTGACTCGTGACTCGTGAGTCACCATTTTGGACCAAGGACAGACTAGGACTTGAGACTCGGGTCCAAAGACTCGTGACTTGACTCGTGACTCGAGACCGAGGACTCTTCAACATCCCTGACAATTTCCATCATCCCTGATGACTGACCATGCTAGCTGGGAGCAGTTGGTTGTTGGATTCCAACAACATCCGGAGGGCCACACATTCCCCATCGCTGAGATACACCTTTGCATTTGGCCAATGCCAACACAACAGTGCATAACTGCATGCTGTAACACCTCAAGCTTTTTCAATAGACCATGCATGGTATGTCATCTAATCCAGGGTGGGGCTGTGAGAATCAGAAAAACCTGAGCTGTCAAACTTCGATTGTTGATCTCTTCAGCCCCACATTGGCTTCTCCAGCCCTGCTATCTGAGGAACTTTTCAACTGGAGATTGAACCTGGAACCTTCTGTGCAGCTTTTGCTTTAGCAGTAGGATGAGGTCACTTTGCTGCATTTCAGTTTACTTTCAGGTGCAATAATATCCTCTTTGCTGGACTGGTAAGTGGTTGTTGTGAGTTACTCCTATTTTTCTTCCTACATTATTAGAGGAAATGCTTTTAATTCCACCATGAAACTTCTTCCTCCCATTAAATGTGTAGAGTGTATAAATATGAAGTGATTCTGTAATGGTGTTCAGAGTAACATTAGGGCTGATTTGGTACCCTGTGTTTTCAGCAAAAAGATTGCAACTATACTGGGTGTTGAATTAATCTTTCAAACAAACTTCTGGTGTCATGTTGGGAAAGAAATGGGGAAAAGAGAGTGGGGAATGAAAGAGAGGCATGATTGGTTGGTTTCCTCCCTCTGTTTTCCCACTGGACTTTTTCAGAAGGCAGCAGGAGTGAGACACTGCTTGTGTCTTGTATAAAAGCTCTGTTGAGGCCACAGAAGAAAACACCCATATTGCCTCCAGGTTCTCTGCACATGGCCCAGAACTCCAATATCAGAAAGTTCATAGTGGCATCAAAGATTAGAACCAACATCTGCGACGACACAGTCCCTTACACTTTAAGACCATGCGCATAAACCCTTCTCAGGCTAAGCATTAACACTTAAAAACTTGAGGGGAAGATCAAATGAAACCTTTCCCCTACTAATGAGGGAAAAGATTAATTCTGGTTATTAAGGATCTAGCTTAAATTTATGATGCTGTGGGTACAAAGGTGTATGTGTAGATTTAAAAGAAAAGCAGGTAATAATGCCAAGCTGACACGTAGGATTTGGGTAGCAAACAAAATAAAAGTAAGTTTATTTTAATTCTTAAAATCTTAGTTCCAGAAAATAAACCTACCTTTCGCAATAAGGGGGTTGTGTGCCATAATGGAACTCAGACTTACTTTTAAGTAAGGTAGTGGCTTTTAGCCATTGCATTTAGACAGAAAGAGAAAGGGAGAGGTGGTTGGTTGAATTTGATAAATATTTTTCTGTAGGTGTTCCAACATGTGATACAGCATGGAAGGTGTTGTCAATGCTCCCCAACTTGGTTTTCCTAAATAATTTAACTGATTCTTCAGTAGGTTTACTTGGGAGTAAGTTCCATTGAACTCAAAGGGGCATTCGGATTAGACAGACATAGGATTGATTGCATTGCTAATCCCTGATTCTCCCTTCTTCCCCCCAAACATGGGATGGGACACCACTTAAACCTCTGAGAGTGCTTTCCCGTAAATGCTTCAGTGGTACATTTTCTTATACTTACAAAACAGAAGTCTGTAGATATGATGGGTGAAAGGCAACAGCGGTACTGTATCCTGTACTGGAATAGTAGATTACACAAAGACTGGAAGAGAGAAAAAAATCACTACTGCAACACTGAAGAAAAATTAGACAGCTCACCAAACTCACTGCAAGAAGGACAGCCCGCCTGGTTTCTGCCTTTGCTTAATCAGCTTACGGCACCATCTGGTGTGGCTACCTATAACCCCCCGAACTCGGAGGATTACGGGCATTCAATTGAGCACTGGCGGAGCATGGAAGCAAGGATTGACTCTGTGCTTCTCCCGCTGGGCAAAATAAATAGACAGCCCACTTCTGCCGCCTATGTGTTTTGCCCCTGCTGGCAAGTGTAGCTGGCTGGGGCATGCTGGGAGTTGTAGGCCAAAAACATCTGGGGATCCAAGGTTGGAGAACACTGCACTAGCACTTATAACACAGTGAGTCTGCTGCACTTCTGTCCCTCCTTCCCCCAACCTCTGGAGGTGCCCCTTCAGAAAACACAACCCCCTAAAAGTCACCCCTTCAGCTTCAGTCAGGCCTGACACAAAGCACAGAACAGACACTTCTTCTGTTAACGGTAACTGCTGCTTTCACTCTAAGATATTTTACTCTCGATCTTCTGCTGCCTCGAGTGCTTATTCTCGACTCCTTCAAGCTAATACTGTCTTTAGCTTCCCTCTCTGTCAGCCATGGCTCCCTCATTCCAGCACTTCCTTCTTTCCCGTCCATCCATATCAATGGCTGGCATTCTTTTCCCTTTACCTGGGCAACTTGCTCCCTTCCCCCGCACCTTACTGTATCTATGTGATAACTTCAGCGCCTTCTACAGTGGCATAGTATCTGGTGCTGGAACAGCTGGTGATGGCAACAGTGGCAGGAAAAAACAACTGTGCACACCTTTTACATCGTGCATGGGGGGGGGAGTTTTTTCACCAAATGTGCTGTGAGATGTACAGTACATTTCATCCGTTCTCTCTCTTGCCTTAATCCATTTTCCTGCATCATGTAACAAAAAGAAAGTGCTCTTTTACTGGCTGTGATGGTAATAATCATAAGTGAATTTGGAAGGAAGAAACTCTTGTTATCAAAAAGCACCCTTGAGAAAAGACACTTTACAGTTGGGAAGTAAAGGAAAATGCACTTGTTTACTTTTGTGTGCCGCTCATGTTCCACTTGTGATCAACTGCCATTTTGAAATCCTTTTCACAGGTACTACTACACAGGCTTTATCCCAAACTTCCTTATACCAATCAGTTATTGGAAAAATGTTGTACTTTCCATTTCCTTGCTATCAGTAACCTAGCCGCAGTTAACAAGTTCACAATTAATTCCTTCGTCTTTTGGGCAGAAGTGACTTTATCGGTTATTGATAACAAAGCAAGTTTAGGACAGACCTCTAGATTAATACCAATAATTTCCGATTTTTCTGTAAAAACCTCTCACCAAAATTCCAGAACATTTTTACAACTCCACCACATATGAGCATATGTACCTATTTCCTGACATCCTCTCCAGCAGAGTGCGGAGCAATTGTTATCTATTCTATTTAATCTTACTGGAGTTAGGTACCATCTCCATATTATTTTATAGACATTCTCTTTTATCCTAGTTGACATAACTTTCACAATCGGTCTATCCCATATATTGTTCCAGCCCACCTTTGCTATGTATTTGAGTTGTATCTGACTCTGCCCCCTCCTGATCACAATGTTACTTACATCATTTCCCCTTAAATCTTGTAGTCCAGTCCCTGGGGCTCACAATCCAAGCTATGGCTGTTATTTGTTTTCTATTCAAACACATGGGATGATGGCCCTGCTTTGAAGTGACTAATGTGTGGATGTGCTAATGAAGCCAGGTACAGATGTCACAGATTTGCTGCCACTGCAGTTTTGGGAACAAGCAAAAATCCAAGCGCACTTGGAGGCTAGGCTACTCCTTGATCAAAGCACCAGAGCAATGTTAAGGGAAGTAAAGAAATTAAATAACTGCCAGGCCTGTGGCTCACGCTGGCTCAGCTTGTCTGAGCGTGGAAAGCTAAGCAGGGTCAAGCCTGGTTATTACTTGGATGGGAGACCCCTCCTCTAGTTTCCTGCACTGAGCAGGGGGTTGGACGCGATAGCCTTGTAGGCTCCTTCTAATTCTATGATCTATGAAATCTATCTATGAAATCTGTAAGTTAGGAAAATGTGTCAGAGTAATTCCGCAGATCCCTAGGTTCTGAGGAATTTGCTTAAAGTGAAATTTTGAACATGTTGGAGGTTCTCTCCAGATGTTATTTTGAGCAGATCCAAAGGAGTTTTGACAGGCCCAGAGCTAGTGAAATATCTCCAGATATTTTTCAACATTCCCATTCATATGTTTACAGTTGGCAAGTTTGTGCTTCAAGTAAGAACGCCAGTGCAGATCTTCTGAGCCAGGCTTGGAAAAAGAACATCTGTGACATAGCCTGCATCAAAGGTGAGGTGAGCTTTAGAAGTCCCAGAATGCTTCTGGGAAGGAGAAGCATTACTGGTTTCCTTGGCAGACAAACACTTTGCAATAGCGAAAAGAGATCTCCCTCTTAGCTGAGCAAAGCATTCACTAGACAGGGATCAAGGGGACTCCGGCAGCCGAAGACTACACATTGGCAGATCTGTCAATATTCTGATGGACAGGATGGAAGTGGAGATAGTGATGAGGCAGAAACTGAGCAGGGCTCCACATGAGGGCATGCAGAGTGGTGGACAGATGTGGCAGACAGTGGCATTGATTCCAGCTTTGGAAGAGGGCAACCACACATCTGTCAATGCTGACGACAGTGTGCCTTAGGGAAAGTACATAGAAAAATGTGCATATTTGGGGAAAAGTGCACCCCAAATTAATAAGAATGTTCATGCAAACTTTTGTCTTTCTCGCCCCCCTGCCTTTTTAATGAATTTTGTCACATTCACAAACTGATGTAAACACAGGACAAAATTAACTTGCAGTAAGGAAAATGAGTCCAGCATCCTGTTCACACAGTGGCCAACCAGCTGCCCATGGGAGGACATGAGTGCAACAACACCTTCCTGCCCATGTTCCCCAGCAACTGGTGCACATAGGCATACTGCCACTGATACTGGAGGAAACATATAACCAATCAGACTAGTAGCCATGGATGGCCTTCTCCACCATAAATTTGTCCAATCCCCTTTTAAAGCTGTCCAAATTGGTCGCTATCACCACATCATATTGAGTATGCACTAGTGCAGTTAGAACTTGTTCTAATTAAGATTTCCACAAATCAGCAATCTTCAGATATGGTTCGCAGTGTCCTGTGTTGGGTTGGCATGACATGGGAAGACCTGCAGAGTATATATTTCAGCTCTCAAATTCTGAGGAAATATTTGGCCTTCTTTTCTAAGAAGTGTAGGATCCTCCTGCCCCAACCCTTTGCCTGTCCTGAGTTAGTTCATATGACCAGATGAAAATGTAATTCCATTCTCTAGTAAGTTAGCAATCAATACAGTAGCAACCAACAATGAAAAACGGGGAGGGTTGGTTTTGCTACTATCCCTCTGCAGCTGGTGTTCCTGGAAGGCAGCACCCAAGACAGCAAACTGGAGACCTGTCTCTGTTTCTGGGATCTGGTATTGTCCTTTGGCAGCAATCATAATTATATATGGGGACAGAATGACATTGCTGGGAGACTTGAGTTTGCTTGCCCCTTATGCAGAGCATAGTTTATGACAATGATACACCGTGATTCAAAATGTGCACTGGGTTTTAAAACAGCTAGAAAGGATTGCAATTGCGATAAAGGCAGAATATCTGTCTGTCTATCTTCTTCCTTTCTTCCTTCCTTCTATTCACATGCCATTTTGTTATTTCGATGTTTTTAATTTGATTCTATTTTATATTAATTTTATTTAATTTTATTCTTCATTCTTCTTCATTTTATATTTAATATTAATATATTTTAATTTCACTAGAATGAATACATATCATTAACATTTCAATGGAAAAAAGCTAGTCAAGGAAACTCCTTTTCTAAAACAACAACAAGCATCCAAGCAAAGGTAGGAAAGCCTAACTGTCAGAGCAATAAGACAATGGAACCAACTACCTAGGAAGGTGGTGGGATCTCCCAATCTGAAGGCATTCAATGTGCAGCTGGACAGCCATCTGTCAGGGATGCTTTGACCTGGATTCCTGCATTGAGCAGGGGGTTGGACTCGATGGCCTTGTAGGCCCCTTCCAACTCTACTTTTCTATGATTCTATGATAATAAGAGCTCCCAGGAGAAGGAATTCCACAGTCAAGTTGTCACAGACAAGGTTCATATAACTGAATTTGCCTCCAGCATGGAGTCTCTCTGGGCAAACCTAGTCAATAAAGAACTTCAAGGGGATGGGTAAGGTTTGTTGCATCCAGGCTGTTTAATACTTCACTTGCAAGGAGACTTAGACGGTTCACACGACCCAGGATGCCGGCGGGGGAGGAACCACGGGGCTGTCTGCGGGGTCCGGCGGGGCGCCGCACACGACCGGCGCCCTGCACACGTGGGCAGACCCCGCAGTCCCCGCACCGTAGTGCGGGCCTCCCGGCGCTAGGGGGCGGGGCTCTGGGGTGCCCAGAGGGGCTGTTTGCCCCAACAGACTGGAGCGGCGGCTGCCGTCTCTGTGGGGACCCTGTGGGACGGACGCCCGCTGTTTGGACAGCACGGTGACCACACACGGTAGGGGCTTACCCCTCTACCGACCATGGTCACTTTGCATGCGTCCCGCCTGTGGCTGTCCTGTGTCGTGCGAACAAGCCCTTAGTCTTTAGCATTTTACCACCTGTGAGAGTGGTAAAATTTGAAATCCCTTTGAAATCCCCATGAACTTTCAGTTGTATTATAAAGAACTATTCCTTCAACCAAAGAATTAAATTCCCTCAGAATGGAATGTGGATGGGCTGAATAGGTCTTTTCCATTCTTTGAAACCGCCATGTTCCTTCGCCATCATACCCAGGGAACACAACCATGCTCTGGAGTGCTCATGCGGAGCTCCAGAACCAGGTTCCAGTTGTGGCAGAGATTCCTGGATGCTTTAGAGACCATATTTTTAAGACACATATCTGCTGCTGCTGCTCCTCCATGCTGACCGGTGCTCAGAGATGCGATGTTCCACTCATCACCAATCCTTTCTCCTCCTTGGACCTTTCAGATGTGTTGCCTCCACAGGACTATGGAATGCATGGTGGAGGGAGCCCGGTCATACTCAATACCCCTTCTCAAAACACTCCATGCACTTGCTGCGCACCCCACAATGACAGTGCATTTAATATTAGTGTGAATGAGAAGTATGTGGATAGAGCTGCACACATGTAAATCTCTTCTGCATCTTGGGTCCCTTCATGCTCCCGGTCTGTATGTAATATGAATTCAGACTGAGGGGAATCTCCAAAATGCTGTCATTGAGTATCCTTACCTGTCAGCTATGTGCAATTAATAGAGTGAATGAGAAGCCATTATGAGACAGTGAAACGTTTTAGGGCAAGTCTGTATTAACATTTTGGCATATATTTTAATGCACACATGTTCATATGATAAAGCATTTCAGAATGAAGTACATGGAGGAAGCTAGCGCCGTAGCAGATATGCAAAGGAAGTGGAACCAGGCCTTGGTGAAATAGATTGCCTTGCCTGGGAATATCAGGGTACTATACTAGTATCTTGGCACTCCATTAAACACAAGATGTTACTACAATGTTGTAGACACATAAATAGAAAGGAACGATGCTGGAAAAGCTTTTTTAGCTTAGGCCCAGGTAATAGCTTTTGGGGTCTCCTAATGCATGTCTCAGAGATGAGGGAGCATAACAGAGTCCTGAATCCTTCTCCAGCATGAACTGAAATTTCCCACTCCCCTGTCAAAGCTTACACAGCAACACAGACTACAGTCCCTGCAAAAGCATGAGGAACCGACTCCCCCCAACTCTGAAGTCCCTCAGGGAGTAGATCCTTCAGCAGTTCGTTGTTGTTTGCCTCCCACATCTGACATTTCAGGGCTGGAACCTCTTTAAACCCCCTTAAGTAATCCACTGCAGGAACACTGATGGATATCTTCTGGAATGTTGCAAAAAGTGATCCCCCAATTCACCACAGGGGGGACATTGGGGGAGAGATTTTGCTTGTTTGGGGGATGGAGAGGCAAAAGGATGCTAAGTGATTTGGGGGGAGGAAAGGCTGTGCATTGGCCTTATGAATGTACTTTGTCAAGCGGCAGCTTCCTATTCCGTATTCACCGGAGAACTGGAAGTAATATATCTTTGCTAGCTTGCTAGACAACCAAAGCAAGAGACTTGCTAGGAGTTGATTATGGGATAGCTTCAGCCTTGTTAGCTGTCCCAGAGCACTGAAGGATTTGGGGCTATGAGACCTCTGCCTGTATGGGGAAGTTGCCTTAAAAGCAGCACTTACACAGCAGCCAAGGAGAGACCAAGAGACGGTGGGCCGGTTCACACAACATGGGAACCGCGGGGAAGCGGAAGTCCCCCACGGTTCCCATGTCGTGTGAACGCCGGCTGGGGGCGCCCCCGCAGGACAGCTGCAGGCGGGAAGCATGGAAAGTCACCATGGGTGGTAGAGGGATAAGCCCCTACTGCATGTGGTGGCCCTGCCATGCGGACAGCGGGTGGCCGTCCCATGGGGCCTCCTGTGGCCGCACAGAGGCGGCAGCCCAGAGTGGCTGGAGCTGCAGCCACTCCAGCCTGTAGGGGCAAACAGGCTCACTGGGCATCCCGAGCTGCAGCCCCCTAGCACCGGGAGGCCCTGTTGTGATATGTATCACTTTACCAGCTGCAGCACATTGTTTACACATGGAAGGGACAGAATGGCTGTAAAACAGGTTTGTTGTGTCTTTCTGGGATCTCGTGTTTTCGCATGGGAAACCTGAGCTGTGAGAACAGTATGAGCTAGTCACATGGTTTGTATGTTCTGATGACGTGCTAACTTGTTTTCTGTCTGAAGCCATCTTAGAGAGAAGCTGGACTGCTTTCTCTCTTCTTGTTGTTCTTTTTGCTAAGACTTTGTTCCTGCAACAATGTAACGTCTTTGCTGAGGTGGAGTGAAGCTCAACTTACTCCACTGGAATGCTTGCTATGCGTTTATACTCTGCACATGGACTGTAACTAGGAAATGTATACTCTGTAGAACTTTACTTGCTAAGTGAATAAACAGGTAGAAATAGACCTGTGGCGTTACAGAGTGTTTCCTGACTCCATGGATTAATCTGCAAAGGGGAAGCGGGAAGCAAGTCTGATTACAGGGCAGACTGGGCTGGCACCTTCACATCACGCTGCACGCTGCGCAAGGGGGGAGGTGAGATCTGGAAGATCTGTGTGTGGAATTTCAGGCATCTATTAGCACACAGATAGGATTATAAATCTCCCCAACTCGCTCGAAACCCCAACAGGCCCACGCTGCGGCACAGGGACTGCCGGCTCCACTGCGGTCCGCCCACGCATGCGGGGCGCAGGTCGTCTGCGGCGCCATGCCAGACCCCGCGGATGGCCCCGTGGTGCCTCCCCTGCTCGCCGCCCGGGTCGTATGAACCGGCCCAATGACTTTGATCATCCACACATAATGTGCAGCCATGGCAGCCTGGGGTGGACATTGGCTGTGCCCCTTAGGTGTAGTTTGCCTACTGATCGACACCCACCTGGCCTCCCTTGGCACAGTGCAGCATTAATGGGTTGCTAGGGGGCTCAGTAGGAATTTCCCTTCCCAGTCCTCCTTGGCTTTTGGGTTCTGTTTGTTTTCAATCTACTCTTCGCAGACCTGGTCAGGGGAAGCTGATATAGGCAGGAATAATTAAATAGAAGACACAACAAGTGTGGAAAATGTGGGCAGAAAATACAACAGCAGAGATTGGTAAACATCTTGAGGCATCAGTATTTGGTGAATGTGGGTTCCTAAGACTACTCTCCCAGGTATAACAGGACCAGGAGAAGGGGGCAGGAACATCACTGGGGCATCTGCAGTGGCTTAGAGGTGGTGAGTTAGACAGGGCCTCATTCAATATAGAATTAGGTGTGTGGCAAGGATCACCCGGGCAGTGAGTATACTGCTTGTGGTCAGAGCACGGCTCAAGCAAACCTAGGAATGTGTATCACTTAACATGATAGTTCACATAGCTGGGAAAACTGTAGATTCTACAATGTAATAAATAAGGCTGTGCCTAGGGAAGTACGGCACTGGGAAATTTGTTCCATTTATGCTCAATGGACTTTCAACACATTTCCAACCCAACAGCCAAAAGCGGGCTGAGTCGTTGGGGTTTTTTTTTTTTTCTGGCTTCCATGAAATCTCATATTATTTGCGCAGCAGATTTGGAGAGGAGAACCACGTATCTCTAATGCAATTTGCGCAAATCAGGCCCGACTCGTTAGAATCAAGTCACTGTGGTTGTTCTTGTAGAATTTAACATGAGAAGTACGGAAGTCTCCTCCTCTCACTGCATATGCATGCACTCCACCTTGCCTACCTTGATTTTTTTCTGACAGTTAATTACAGATTTGTGTAAAAGCTGAGCCTCCATTCCACAGTTTGCACAAATTTGCACAATCTTATGCAATTTGTGCAAAATTGTGCTAAGTGCGGAGCAGAGGCCAGAATTTGGCACAAAATTCCCTGGCTTTAAAAACACACACACATACACAAAAATTATGGCCTGTTTCAAAAATGGAAGTCCTCATGCTGGCTCAACTCGCATCAGATTGAGTCAGCACCAGAGTAAGGTTGCCAAGATGGAATCTGTGGGACTGAGTCAAGAAAAGCAGTCAGATTTTCTCCACCTATAAGATTCCTCACACTTCCCTAGTTGTGGCCACTGTGTCTGCAATGGGTTCATCTCCCCTATATGATATGTATATTTCCTTCCCAGAACCAGCATAATTTCCACCATGGTAAAGTGCCTCAGTGGAATGCGGAAAGTGGGATGGGTTTCCCAATTCAAGGTAGCAACTGGGGATAATTTTGTTTGGTATGCATTTTAATCTGAAATTACTGAATTTGAACTTCCTGAACCTACACATGTGCTGGAACACAGTTCTGTGGTAAGATTCTCAATTTTCAGAATTGTATGATTGAGGTCGCAAAGAAAAAATGCATGTATTACAGAACATTGTATACACAAAACCATATATTATTGGAATGTGTAAGGAATCACTTGTGTATATTTTTATTCATTTATTTATTATATTTATACCCCACCGTTTTTCCTGAAAGGAACCCAAGGCGGCTTACATAATCCTCCTAATCCTCCTCTCCATTCTATCCTCACAACAACCCTGTGAGGTAAGTTAGGCTGAGAGTTAGTGACTGGCTCAAAGTCACCCAGTGAGTTTCATGGCCGAGTGGGGAATAGAATCTGGATATCCCATGTCCCAGTCCAACACTCTCACCACTACGCCACACTGGTGTATCAAATACGACAGCACTGTGGTCACTGTTTCCAATTGGTTCAACAACATTTACATCTTGTACTAGGTCCTGGGTGACAGCAGCATTTAGGATTAAATCCAGGGTCGTCTCCCCTCTGGTTGGCCGGTCCCATGGCCAACTATTCTAGGACACAGTCAGTTAGTGCATTCAGAAATTTAACCTCTTTGTTGTGACTGGAACATGCATTTAGCCAATCAATGCAGGAGTAATTGAAGTCACCCATTATTATGACACTTCCTCATTTGGAGGCCTCCCTGATTTCATTTTCCATCTTAAGATCACTCTGAACATTCTGGTCTAGGGGAAGATAGCATGTTCCTAGCGCTAAATTAGTTTTGGAATCTGGTATTGTCAACCACAACGCTTCTGTGGAAGAGTCTGCCCCTTTTAGGCTCTCTAGTCTGCTCGACACTATGCCCTCTTTGACATGCAAAGCAACACCTCCTCCAGTACACCACCCTTCCCTGTCATAGAATCATAGAAAAGTAGAGTTGGAAGGGGCCTACAAGGCCATCATCAAGTCCAACCCCCTGCTCAATGCATCTGGAAAAAATCTGGAAAAATGCATAGAAAACTCTGTATATTTTGAGAGGTGCATAAAATGGGTATATTTTGAGAAATATAGAGAAAAATGGGTATAAATTTCCATGCTGTCTCTATCATGCAATGTATATCCTTGTACCATGACCAACAGTGCTGGTAGTCTTAAGCTTTAAAAGAATCATAACTGAATTTGAACTTGGGGTTCCTCTTCCTCCCTGTGGTCTTCCTCATCACTGAAAACCCTCTGGAGTGCAACTTTCAGGCTGGACACCCTGGGTCGAACCTTCTTTTTTCTCCCAGCAAGGAAATAAAGTACTGGGTTGACACTGCTGTTTAGAGAGGAACAGAGAGTAGCAAGGCACTCAGAGACCATATACACATAAAGCGGGGTTTCAATGTTGTTCCCTTCTCCATCGGTTAATTCTGAGTCTCCAGACAAAGCACTGGAGTTTTTGTTTTGATCTATACCATGTAAAAAGTAATAGTAAGAGATAGCAATATACAGATTTGTTGGAAAACCAAAGATGAGGAAAAATAAAAGTGTAAGCAGAATTACTCTTACACTTTTTGTTCTCTTACAGTTATGTTGTTTAAAGCGGATTTTAACAAACAGGGTCAGAGTAGAGACGATCATTACTGGATAACAGATCAGAACATTCATAATAACCTGCAACAGTTTGTCTTGACCGGCAAGCATAACTGGCACATTAAATCCACAGAGCATGAAGGACCCATATGAGGGCACACACAATGGTGGATCATTTTGGTGGCCGATGACATCGATGCCAAATTGGAAAGAGGACAGCCACACACCTGTCAATACTGATTGTTGTCAGTAGAAGTTGACCACTGTTGTACATGACTAAGAAGGTAAAGTAAAAAGCTAATATATAAACTACAAAGGAACATGTTTCTTATGAGCTTTTTGAATCATATCTATTGCTCTGCATACTAGGGCTATGAGGACCCCAAAGTCAGCGACAGCCAAGTTTAGGATGTAGGTGGTAAAAGGATTCCTTTTCATACAGAAGCCAAGAAGCCAGATGACTGTTCCATTCCCCACAAGTCCAAAAAGGCAGATAAAAAGAAGGAAGGTGGAAATGATAACTTCTTCACACCTAAAATATACAATTGAGAACTCAGCCTCAATGAGTATATTTAAAACATCCTGGGAGGATTGAGATGCCACATTCAGATTGGTCATCATGCAGGGAATGCCTGGGCAAGGCAGTCTTTTCAAAGTCTGATCTGAACTCACCTGATTTGCACCTCTTGGAGTAATGTGCAGATGAGAGCTTACTTATGCACCGGATCTTACACTTCTCAAATGTTCTGATGTATTTCTTGGTTCACAAACATATCAGAATATATTTCTAAATGCATATTTTTCAGAGATAAAAGAAATGCATATTTTGTTTAAATGCACATTTTCACGTCAGATTGTTGTAACAAGAAACTCGTAGATTAATGCAGAAACAGGATGGAACACAATTATGGGTGAACACATGGAAGTGATGCAGGTCAGAAATAAACCGTCCCATTCATCCCTACTTCATGATCAGACTCTTTCTTCGGAACTGTTGTCTCCTCTACTTGTACAAATACTTCTGCTAGAAGAAACCAGATAGACATGGGATCAGTTCCTGTATACAGCTAGAGTGATGTCAGCAAGTATGCAATCATTTCTGCTATTTCTGTTATATATCAATCCTGTAAAGATATATGTACAGACAGACAGACAGAGATATTCCTGCTATTAGAGGAAGTAGGGTTGTTCAAGCATATAAGATGAAATGTGACTTACTGTCAGTTGTAACAGAGGGAGGAGTGGAGGGACATTTACAACTGGACTCTTCTTTCTGAGCACCACAAGTGAAGGGAACAGGTTCTGATGGTCAGGAGGAAACAGAGAAGAGGAACAAATTCCACATACATGCCAACACATTCCAAATGTGTAGTGGATCTTCTTAGACATACTAGTGTAATTAATATCCGCAGCAAGCAACTGTGTTAACAAGATCAGGGAAGGAAGGGAGGGTTGATGACAGCTGAAAGCAAACAACTGCCTTGCTCATTCTCCAAAATGCTAGTTCTCTGTAACATCTTCATTTAAAGCAGGGGTGGAACACCAGTGGCCCTCCAGATGGCTTACGCTGGCTCAGCTTGTCTGAGTGTGGAAAGCTAAGCAGGGTCAGGCCTGGTTATGACTTGGATGGGAGACCCCTCCTCTAGTTTCCTGCATTGAGCAGGGGGTTGGACTCGATAGCCTTGTAGGCTCCTTCCAACTCTATGATCTATGAAATCTATGTTGCTGGACTGATCCCCATAATCTGTCTTAGCCAGCGTGGTCAGGAATTATGGGAATGGTAGGGCCACAACCCTGCTTAATGAGTATTTGGGGAAGGGAGGTTCACTCTGAAGTATTAGCAGAAGTATTAACTTTAAAAGCAATCAGGAAAAAAGAGGCCAAGGTGCTCAGAAAGAAAATCTGACTTTGAGTGGACTTACCTGTCCCCTCCTTCCACGGCAGCCCCACCAGCCCCCTGAAAGTGCTATACAAAGAGTCAGGAGACCCTGCTGAATGGGGTGAGCTGTGATGTGTGTGTGTGTGTGGGGGGGGATCCACAAAAATCAGATGTAGGGACATTCCACAAGATCAGCCCTTCTTCTCACACAAGGCCCCTTTCTCTCATGGGAGGCAGATCCCAGAGGCGTAGCGTGGGGGGTGCAGGGGGGCCCGGCCGCACTGGGTGCAACATCTGGGGGGGCGCGGCAAGGCAGCGGGCAAGGGAGCGAGCGAGCGAGCTGCTGCTGCTGCTGCTTCTGGCGGAGCAGTGCAGAGCAGAAGCAGGCTGGAAGCACTCTGGCAGGTTCCCGGAGAAGCTCGAGCCCGGGGCTCTCTGCCGCTGTAGCTGGGAGCGCGGGGCGGGGGTGGGTGGGTGGGGGGTGGAAGTGTGCACTATGCCTTTAACGCCCGGGTACAGTAGACATGTATAGTGTGTAGTGTAGGGAAACTCTAGGCGGGGTTAAAGTTCAGCTCATGGAGCTGATCAGCGCTGGCTGCAGTTTAGCAGAGTTGGAAATGTGAAAGCAAGAAGCAGGCTCGATTCTCCCCCCCTCTTTCTTTTCTCTCCCTCCCTCTCTCTCCCCTCCCTCGCTCCCTCTCTCTCTCTCCCTCTCACTCACACACCTCCAAGCCACAAACCCCCCCCAAGGAATCATGTATTCTCCTCTCTGTCTTACCCAGGTAAGAAGCTCTTTAGATTCATTTTCTAAAGAACGCAGATCTGCCTTCCTGGCTGACTTTAACGCGCCTTGTCACTTGCTCGGGTGTCACATTCGCCTGGGGTTGTTTCCTTTGGGAAGTTGGGTTTGCAACGTCCTGCCCGAGGAAAGAGGAGGCGGGGAAGGGAGTTGCTTTCTGCAGAAAGTTGCTCGATCCCTTTTGTTTGCACCGCAGCCAAGTTCCTCGTGGGTTGAAATTAATTTCTGATGTGATCCCAACCCACCTCACGCCTCCCCAGGTCTCCTGATTGCAGTACTCGGAATCTGAAGTGTTATGTGCCTGACGCCAATGCTACACATGCCGGGAAACTGCGACTTAAGAGTTCGGGCAACTTTGCTTTCTAACTTCCAACACAACCCACTCCCTCGCGCGTTGCCCCCTCCCTCCGGCCAAAGAAAACTCTTCTACAGCACCAGATCTTCAGATAACATTCCCACCCCACCCCACCCCCGCTCTTTCTCAAATATATTTCCACGATTTAAAAGCATAACGCCTGCCTCGAGATGTATTATTTTATTCTTTTAATGGACTGCATCCATTTCCGCCCTCCTTCTATAATTCAGTAATCTCTGTGCTGCCTCCCAGTCTTAACAATGAAGTCTGAAAGTTTCTAGTGAATTCGGATAAAGTTCTTCCCTTACCATTTCTATACTTTGGGACTGGCACAGAGTGCAGTTACACACCTTCACTTAGAAGGAGATGCAACACTTTGGGACACAGACCTCCAAGATGATTCTCTACCTTTGCATGAGGTTTTAATTGTACTTGAATGTCTTTTAAATGAAAGGAAAGGGAAAACAGTACATTTTCCAGGATGACTGAGGAGAAGCTTAGGTATGGATAACTTTTAGAAGTTATGCTCTAAGTGACAAAGCCTCACCACCCTTAACCTATAATCAATGAACTTGTTATTGCAACCAGAATTGCTACACAATGCAGCTTAACTGTGTAAACAATCACAAAGATGATTATAGGTAGAAGATACCTCTAGTATATACTTTGGAGTGTGTTTGGAGCTTCTGTAAATGTCTTTAAAGGGCTAGCTATAGTGAAAAGTTTTGTCTTGCTCTTGGAGAGAGCTCAAGGCATTTTCTGTTGATTATCTGGAATAGCAAATTATTGTTTCTTTACAGCTCACCTCCCCCCCCTTGCCCCACTATCTATTCTTCCCCCACTTCTGTCATACTGCATGTGGATACTCTGATTTTTAGTAGGCCCAGCTGTACATTATGAAGATTTAATCTATACTTCCTTTTTATATCTGCTATAACTAACATAAGAGTCACTCTGCTGCAAAGTGCTTTGCGTTCTCATTGCACATTTGGGTTAGGGGGCGCAAATTACTTGCCTTGCCCCGGGTGCTGACAACCCACGCTACGCCACTGGCAGATCCTGAATATGACTGCTTGTCTTTCTCCACCTTCACCTCCATACCACATAGCAAACCACCTTTTGTAACTTTCAATAAGCATTGAAAAATGATGTGATGTTTGAAGGAAAGGAAGGAAAGCTGTTGGACATGTTCTCATCCAAGGGGTAATCTAAAGTGACTATTTATTTATTGATTGATTGATTTATTGATTTATTTATTTATTATATTTATGAATCACCCATCTGGCCAGACATCTGGCCACTTTGTATTTTATTGGTACAGTCCAATAAAATACAAGGGGGGAACACACACACAAACACACACACACACACACAGTATAAAACACAATTAAAAACAGTACAAAACCTAAAAATCCTAACCCACCCCATATTCCTGCCTGAAAAGCCACATTTTTAATGCCCGGTGGAAGCTAATCTTTGGATTCCTACCATGGCTTATATCGCTCTCAGTACCCCTTAGAGGCTTATGCTGGCTCAGCTTGTCTGAGTGTGGAAAGCTAAGCAGGGTCAAGCCTAGTTGTTACTTGGATGGGAGACCCCTCCTCTAGTTTCCTGCATTGAGCAGGGGGTTGGACTCGATACCCTTGTAGGCTCCTTCCAACTCTATGATCTATGAAATCTATGACTCAGATAGCATTTTTAACAATCCAGAGGAACATATCTACCTCTAAAGGACATACAATTTTTCCTATAGTTGGAGCCATGTTTAGCAAGTGAGGTCTGGGTGCAAAGGAATACACAAGACAGTAATGAGTCCCTGACAAAGTGAGTTCATTAAATTGAGGCATCCGTGGGTAGAACAATAAACTGGATATCATCTCTGATCTGTTACGTAACATCTCCCAAGTCCCTGTCCAACACTCTAACCATGACACCACATGGGCACTACACCGCACTGGCATTTTGCATGCAAAGTGTATTTGAACTAGAGGTAGGTGACAAATCTGATCTGTCCAAAATTTATGCAGATTTACCAAACTGGCACCCACTAAACCAATAAGCAAAACAGAATGGGTTTGCATATTTCCCCGAGTTTAGCACTATAATTCTACACTAAAAGGGGGGGGATCTGCCCCCCCCAAATGCATGCATCAGAGAAAACTCTGCAGAAAAATCCATATATTATGGGAAAGTGCATGAAAATTTGCATAGAAGATTCAAAATAATGCGCAAACACATCAATATATAGGAAAATTGCTTGCAAAAATGCCTACATTATCTAAAGTATGTACAAAAGCAGGTACATGTGGGGAAAGTACATTCAAAAATGCCTAGGAACGTTCATGTAGACTTTTTTAAAAATAGAAGTCATGTGTTGATGTGGAATCAAACCAAATTTAAGACTGGAAATATGAGAAAATGAATGAAAGCAAAACTGTCAGATTCACCCATCCCTAAATTTTGAATCCGCTGGCCCTGGTGCTGGAAAGTCGGCTTCCTGTAGCATTGCATCCATACAAATACAGGCATGAATGATCCATATCTGGAGGCTCACCCCTGCTTAGTAGGTGCCTGAAGGGCCGGAGACCACGAGAGTGTTCCTGAGAACCGGGCTCAAAGAAGAACGGCAGTGGGCAGCCAGCCTCCTGCAAAAGGGGTCCAACCTAATTAAGTTTCAGGAATTGAGTAGACTGCTAAGGGCATACCCCAACTAACCATGAAGATCCTGGATATTCAAAGACAGGGTTTGGTTTCACTTTCAGCATTCCTTAGGAAAACCTGAGACTCCTACGCATGGTTAAGAACCTCCTCTATGCATGGCATGGTAGGGGTGTTCTGAAAGAAGGTAGACACGGAACTGATGGAGGACCGGGAATTGGGAACATTTGTGGCCCTCCCTGCCCCCTTTCTTAGGGTTCCCCGCTGGGCACAGTTCCCCAAAAGGCAGCATGGGGATAGCAGTTGATTCAACACTTATCCCAAGGGGGAAATTGTTAATGATGACATTCTTGCCCACTTGTGTACAGGACATTACACCTTCTTCCCCCCCTCCCTCCCAATCCCTTTTCCTTTTGTGTCATGTCTTTTAGATTGTAAGCATGAGGGCAGGGACTGTCTCATTATTAATCTTTGTAAGCCAATCTGGGAGCCTTTTTTTTTTTTTTTTTTTTGGCTGAAGAACGGGATAAAAATGCTGTCGATTAATAAATGATTAATAAACGATACTGTTTGACAGGTTCAGCAGTGTGGAAAGAGGATACTGTAAGATAAATGTGACATCCAATCAGCATTTTGCTTCCCTCCTGTTTATCGGAGGAGGTGCCCCCTATAGGCAGCTCTGTGTCACGTGCCATCTTAAAGAAGTTCAGTGCAGCAACGTTGGAGTTGGCTGAAAGGAGGCAAACTAGCAGCGAACTAGCAGAACAATTTCCTTATTTGCTGGGCCTAAAGGTAAAGGGCAGCATTAGGAATTCATGCAGGAATTCGGATAATTAGCCTCTGAGTTGGGTGTTCACCTAGTTGAGGAATAAACTCAACAGGGTCCCACACTCAGCCTCACCATCTCAGGAATTGAAATTGCCAGCTCTTTCAGCTCCCAGAAGACCAAAATCATTGCCTTGTGTGCAGGGTGCAGGAGTTTTTGGTATCACATGAAGTCATGCTGTGGGACCTACAGGACCTGGTGGGAATTATAAATTTGGGAATTTATGGTGGGAATTATAAAATTGGCTGCAGATTAAAAGCAGGCATACAAATATTAAATCAAATACACATAATAGGGTATTATTTTGCAGGGAGGGCTTGAAGATAAAGGCTGAATTGCAACTGCACTCTGTTGCAGCAGAGGGTGCACACAGATTCAGTTTCTGTTTTGAATTTGGAAGAGTGATCAATTTTCTCTCTTATATTCCTCCGATTTCTCACTGGAGGAGAGGAGAGGTACTTTATTTTAGGGGGAACACTATGCTGTCCAAAGCTTACTTTGGGGTGCTTTTGAATTCCCTGATGGTTTTAATGGAGTGAAAGCATTCCGTGTAAGCCTGCCCTGTGGTTTAGCTGGCATAGATGCACTGCTAAGGCCTACTGCTGTTGGAGTCCTGTGCCATGTGCCAGACACAAAAATGAAAGAAACTCTCAGGCATCTGAAGAAGAAATTCTTAGCCCTCCTTGCTTATCTGGGCACAATGCTGTTTTTAAAGAAACCACATTTATTTATTAATTTATTCAAAATATTTCATGGCTGCTTTTCAGGGCAGGAGCCCTCCCAAGGCAGCGTACAACAATAAAACACATACTAAAAAATATAAACCAAACCATCTAGGCAAGCTCTATTCATAAAGAGCACGTGTGGAAGCAGATATCGAGCTTGGAGAAATTTTGTGTCCCCCCAAAAATGTCTTATAGAGGAGTGAGGAACAGCATAAAATCAGAACTATACAGGATTACATAAGCAAACCACTTTCTCATTCCACTGGCAATGCGGAGGAGGTTCAAATCAGCATCCCATGAATTTTCATTGTTCCAAGAATCTTTTCGCTTAAAGGCCACACATAGATGGTCTGTGGCTCACGCTGGCTCAGCTTGTCTGAGCGTGGAAAGCGAAGCAGGGTCAGACCTGGTTATTACTTGGATGGGAGACCCCTCCTCTAGTTTCCTGCCTTGAGCAGGGGGTTGGACTCGATGGCCTTGTAGGCCCCTTCCAGCTCTATGATCTATGAATCTATGTGCTCGGGATAGCTCTAAGACAGTGTTCTCCAACCTTGGGTCCCCAGATGTTTTTGGCCTACAAGGCCAAAAACATCTGAGGACCCAAGGTTGGAGAACACTGTTCTAAGAAAACCATATGGTAAAAGGGACCAGGAAGAGACTGACTAGGCAGGGAGAAAATAGAAGGCTTATTTGGGTGTTCTAATCCCCCCATTCAATTACAATCACATGAGGGAGAGTAAGGACAAGCACACTAGCTTCACCTTCTCCATCATCATTCCTGTTGCCCTCTACAGAGTGCCCTCCAGAAATTATTATTTTTAAATAATAATAATAATAATAATTATTATTATTATTATTAATACTATTATTATAGATTTTCATCCTGCCTTTTTTCCAGCAAGGAACCAAAGGCAGTTTATATACTCCTCCTCCTTCTCTCCATTTTATCCTCACAACAACCCTGTGAGGTAGGTCAGGCTGAGAGTCAGTGACTGGCCCAAAGTCACCCAGTGAGCTTCCCAGTCCAACACTCTAACCTCTGTGCCACACTGGCTCTCCAACTGGAGGCTGAATGTGTATGGTGGAGCCTGCTTTACTTTGTAAGCTCCTTTCATGGTTTCTTACAAGGGATTGGTGAACATGTCAATTTTCAGCTTCACTCAGTTTCTCAAGGGTGGGTGAGTTTCTTTAGGCCTGCTTCTGCATAAGTTTGCAAATTCAACCCCGCTCCCCCCAAAAAACCGACAGCTGCATGGAAATCCTTACACGTTTTTGTGCGTGCAGTCCTCACTTTTCCTGGTATGCACACTTATTGCAAACAATGTTTCCTGAATAGGCTGCTGCAGTGTTTTGCTGTTGTTGCATACTTTCCCCTAATAGGCACAGTTTTGCATGTTTGCTTAAGATACACATTTTCTGAATTACTAACTGCATCATAACATTTTGAAAAGTGCAAATTCGGGCATGCAAGTGCTTTCACCTTCATGTATAGGACTGGGTGGTGCAAACTGGAAAGTTCAACCCGCTGCTCAGTGCAGGAAACTAGAGGAGGGGTCTCCCATCCAAGTCATAACCAGGCTTGACCCTGCTTAGCTTTCCACACTCAGACAAGCTGAGCCAGCGTATATTTTCACTGGCTGCCCCCATCAAACAATGTGAAAGATCTCTGGGTCTTCTGTACCCACCTTTAAGGTAGTGTGTGTGTGTGTGTGTGTGCGTGTGTGTGCGTGTGTGTTGGGGGGTGGCTACTAGGCATTGAGAACCAGAAAAGAGACCACAAAAATTTAAACAACCAAATTTAAACATTTACTAAAAACAGTTTGGTAACAGGGAAAACATTTTTAAAAAACATTTGAATGGATAAAACTCACACAGAGAGAAAACAGAACCATTAGAGCAATAGGGTAATAAAATAACCTACCTTAAACATGAGCCTAACTGGACTGTGGCTGGGTTCAGACAACATGATAACCCACACTCAAGGGCTGAGTATGGGTTGAATGAGGGTTGTCATTGAGCTGTGGTTGTTGTTGAAATAATGTGGGTCATCGTGTTGCCTGAACCCAGTCAAGTCCCTGTTTCATCCAAATTCCTTCCTAGCAATATCTTCCTATCAGAAGACCAGCATTCTACTCCAGATTTCAGAACTCTCTCAAGCAGCTCATAGATTTCTTTTTCCTCCTTCCTTCAAACTTTTCTCTTTTTCAGCCTCAGGCTTGTATATGTTAAAGATTGCCTGTTCTCTTGTAACTCATGATGGCTCACCAACCATTGACCTAAATCCCAATCTGTGAATCACTCTGTCCTTCCTCTGACCTCCTTGTGACTTGTTGCAATCTTTATGCTAGTTTTCTCTCTGGGTAGTCGTTTCAGCCCCAAAAAGCTGAGCAAAGCTCCTGACCTTTTAGCTAAATCTCTTTGCTTTGTAGAAATACCAGCATTGGGTACTATCTGAACTTGGCTGCCTGAACCTTTGGCCTATCCACTTTGAACACATCTATCATGTCTCCCCTTACTCACCTTCCCCCCCCCCTAAGCAGTTTAAACAGTTTTAGCCACCACTTTCCCAGAGTAGCAGTGATCCTCCTGCTCTTTCAGGGCCCAGCTCACCTACAATGCAAAGAGGAAAGTTGCTTCAAGAAGCATTCTTCCCTAGATGGACTGTGGGAGAGATGCCATGGGAAAGCAACATCAAAAATGGTTAAGAAAGAAAGAAACAAAGAAAGCAAGGAAGGGTAGGGTGAAAATATTAAAAGAAGCTCGGGAAGAGATATTCTATGGCCCCTAGACAGCATCTAGGGGGGCATAGGATTCTTCAGATTCCCAGATCTGAGGTCAGAAAAGAGCTCCAGCCTCGGGGATGGGGATCCACACTCAGATAGCCCTCTTGTGTGAAAAGAACCACAATGGCTGCTTCTCTGAGTTCGTAAGAGTGACTTCAGGGAAGGGGTAAAGAGGGTGTTCCGGGGGACAGAGAGAGGAGAGACCAGGGCCACCAAGATATGATGTATCCTGGTGGTGCTCCAGCCTCCTTCCCTCCCTGCCTGAAGCACCTCAGCTAAATGGCTGACATCAGCCGTCTAGCTGACTTGCCAGGCATGAGAATCTCAGAGATGATGATTGCCTCTGTGCTCCTCCTGCCCTGCATAGGAAGCCCGTAATCCTCCAAGTTAAGTGGCTTATGGGCACCCCCATTGGTTAGAGCCCTAACTGTGCTTCTGCCTCTGACTGCAAAGTCCTCTCCTTGCAAGTCATTTGAAATGGAGGAGGGTTGCCGAAATAACAGTTTAAAGAAAGAGAAAGGGGGGATGAAAAAAGGAGAAGCCTCCTACTCTGCTGCTCTCTCTGAACTTCTAAAACTGTAAGTCCACCACATTTTTGGAGGTGGAGAAGTCATCAGAATTTCTCCAGTCCACCAGGGAATGTGTAGAAAGTGTGCCCTCCTCACCTTCACAGCCTGAGACACACGGGGCCAGCCCTCAGTGTGCGATGTGACATTTCAAAAGCGGGGGACGTCACAAAGGGACTGGAAAGGGGGAGGTGGGGGATGAAAATGAGCAAAGGCACTGTGGGTTGCACTCCCATCAGGAGCCAGGCAGGAATAAAGGAGAAAGAATTGCTGTGATTTTTCTGCCATTCCTCCATTTAAAATGCAAAGAGCATTTTGACTTACCTTTCATTGGGTCAGGAGGGGACTGGAAAGCCCATGGGTTATTGCATACCATGGCCTCTTCTCTCCCCCGCCCCTCCCCTCCCACCAGTGTGCCTCATTTCCTCCCTCTCTGACTTGCTTCTGAGGTTGCAGTTGTGACCTTGTAAGAGAAGCTTTCCAGGGTGCCTGTAGAGGGGGAGGGAGTGGGGAAACCAATCCCAATGACTTGCTCTCCTCCGTGTTTGTAGCTCTGCCTATGGGCACAGAGGAGGAGATCTGTCGTATCCTACGGTGTCCCAGATGCTGTTTTGGGGCCATAGGATTGCTCTCTAGGAGGTTCATCCAGAGGCTTTAGAAGAAAGATGGTATTTGAGGAGAGCGACAGAGAGACAGAGACAGAGAAGTGGAGAAGTGCACCACAGAAGAGGAGAAATTCTTTCATGTGTAGAATGTCCTACCTTATTCCAATCCCGTCTGTTTGCTCATAATTGGGAGTACACTGGCTTGAGATGTTCGCCTTCTAGAATTGCAGGATCTCACACATATTCTCTTCTCTGCTTCCTATTGAACTTGTTCATACAGCACTGAGCAGGGAACGCCAGAATGCTTTATATCTGTTCAGCAAGAGTGGGCACCACAACATAAGGACCATTTTAGGAAATCCATTAGTTATAGATGCCTCAGAATTCTCGAGTGTGCAGAAGAAATTGCTTTCCAAAATTTAAATCTCAAGAGACATTTGCATTTTATATGTACAGCTGTCCGAAGGCATAGTCCATTTTGAATCGGAATTGAGCTATTAGTACTTGGACCCACCATGCTCTACAAAGAATATTTTGCTGCTAATTGTTCTGTCATAAAGATTTACATTTTCTGTGTTGGATCCAGAGTTACTGATACACAGAGGAGAGGAGCCCATTAAAAACAATGGGACTGAAGATGTAGTATGGGGATTTGGTGGGGAAATGATTTTAAATCTTTTTGCTTTGATCAGTGGATATCACTGCCAACTCTTGCAGCAAACAGTGCAGTACACCAGTGTGGTGTCCTCATATGGTTCAAATGCCACTCTTGGCAAGTGAGAACCTCAAGTAATCCCCACCTAGGGATGGGCAAACATACAATGTTCGAGCTGGTTGAGGTTCTACAAGATTCTCCTCAAAGCTCAGTTGTCCTAGTTCGTATTCCTGAATGCAAGCATCTCCCCCTCCCCTCCAATTGGGAAAAATGGGGAAAATGCACATTTTTGATCAGGAGAATTGGGAAAGTTGGGAATTGGGAAAAATGAACATTTTTGAACAGGAGAAATTCACATTTTTCAAATTGCGGATTTTCCCCGATCCAAATTGCATATTTCGCCCCATAGGCTAAAGCACAAAAAAATGTGAATTCGAAGGGAAATGCACATTTGTGCAGGTGTGCACTTTCAAACACGGACACAGTTTTGGGAAATTGTGAAAAATTCCCCCAATAATTGCATTCCTGCTGGCATCCACATTCAGGGAAGCAAATGGGACATGTTTGCATGATTTGTGAGCAGGAACAAAATTCCTGTCCATCCCTGTTCCCACCATATCTTCCCAAGATGGCTTACTACAACAAGGTTGGGCAATCTTTTCAGGTTCACTAGCCACATTGGCCTGTGTTGCACCTTGTGTTGCACTGGCTCCTGCCAAGCCCTTTGGGTGTGTACAAGTGGGCAAGGCTGGTGGTGAATGTGGAGACTGTGGGGAGGGCCAGAACACGTGCATGCACGCGCACACACACACACACGCACGCGCGCACACACACACACACACACGCACACACACACACACAGATATCTGCTCATTGATCCTGATCAGGATCACTTGTAGGGATTAGGTTAAAACCTCTATCCGACATCAATCCTGATCAGCTTTAACCTCGCCCCCACATCCATCATGCCTCCATTGGGATCACAGGGGAGGGAGCATGCTTAAACCCTTTTCCCCGCCCTCCCCACACAATCCTGATCAAGACTGCAAAACAGCAATCTGTTCTCTGCCATCTCATTGTCCTACCAGCCCACGATACCCCACCTACTTCTCCCCACTGCTCAGCATGTCTGGCTGACGAAGCAGGTTCCCTCTGTGACACTGAGATTTCAATACATGTGCAAGCAAGCACAAGCAGGACTTCCCTCCAGACCTTTATTTATTTATAATTTATTTGCAAGATGTTTTATACCACTCCATATTCTGGTATGGAGAGTTGAGTGATGCACAATGAAAGATAAAAATAGGTAAAAGAATAAAACAATATGTTAAAAGCAGAATCCGATCGATAAAACTGTCTGGTTAGTTCAGGAAGGCTTGCTGAAATAACTGTGTTTTCAGGAGGTGCCAAAAACAATACGATGTTGGCGCCTGCCCAATCTCCAGAGGCAAGGAGTTCCAGAGAAATGGAGCTGCTGCACTGAAGGCTCTTCTCCGGGTGGACTCCAGTGGGGCCATATAGGTCCATGTGGCACCACAGGGACATGTATGCCATCCAATGACCTCAGTGACTGGAGAGGTTGGTAAGGGAGAAGGAGCTCTCTCAGGTGTCCTGGCCCCAATTCTTTTAGGGCATCCCATGTGGCAAGGTAAGGGAACTGATGGGGGGCATGCATGGGGATCGTGGGGCCAGGGGTAATGTGTTCAGTACCATCCCCCATTTAAGCCCGCATGGATTCCGGATAACACATGAAGAGGGCCCTTGTTAAGTCTGTGAGTCCAAATTTATGGGCCACATGTGGGCACAGAAATAATAAAGCTAGCATGACCTCAAATATAATAGATTTTTAAAGCCACATGTTGGCATTTACATCAAAACAGCCACCTTTAAAATAAGCCACCTGCAGTAAAATACAACTTAAATCATAGCAAAGCCCGGAAAATGTAAATAAAGCCACCATGAGGAGCGGCATATGCTATACAACTTTTCAGTTCAAAGCCAGAGAAAACAAT
The DNA here is from genome assembly GCA_021292165.1 of Shinisaurus crocodilurus. Classification (NCBI taxonomy): domain Eukaryota; kingdom Metazoa; phylum Chordata; class Lepidosauria; order Squamata; family Shinisauridae; genus Shinisaurus; species Shinisaurus crocodilurus. The sequence continues at coordinate 27,802 of JAHFWL010000732.1, read as the reverse complement.
TAGGGTTTTAAAGCCCTCTTAAAAGCCATGATTGATGGGGACCACCATGTAACTCTCAGGATGGAATTCCAAGGGACACAGGCCACCCCTGAGAAGGCCCTGCCTCCACTGCCTGCCAACCTTCTTGTTCTTCAAAGTGGGCCCTCAGAAGATTAATGTAGAATCTAGTCAGTCTCCTAAGATTGAGGCAGTCCTTCATTCTGCTCCAGCTGAAGTTCCCCAATCATCTTAAGCAGCCCCATGGAGAGTCCATTGCAGTAGTCCAGTCTACATGCAAATAGTTCATACAAAACTGAGCCTAGGTCCACTTTCCTTAGACTGGGTCGCAGCTGATATACCAAGCAAACCTGGAAAAGATACTCCTGTCTTTTGCTGCAACCTGGGTTTCCACAAACACAACCGAATCCAGAAGCACCCCCAAGATACACACATATCTGGGAAGTAGAAAATGTGGTGCCCACAGTGTACTGAGTAAATATTAGAGAAAAACATAAGAAAATAACTATCCAAATATTTGTAAACATTTTTATAGGGAAAGGGGGTGATTTGTTGTTAAGTATAACATTTTGTTAAATGTACAGGCAAAGTATACAATTATGCTAATTGTACACACAAGAGGACACAGTTACAGAGGGAGAAGGGACTGCAATAGCAAGACTGCTGGGACTGGGAGGCATGCCCCATTAAGGCCCTGCTCTGCGGTTCAGTGGGTCACAGTGTGCAACAATGCAAAGATCTGAACTAACCTGCTTGAGTTCCATATCTGATTTTTGCAGATAAACATGTGAAACACACAGAGAATAATAAGGGATGTTTCACCTGCAGTTCATTGGCCTCCTGTCCCATTTTATTGCATACTAGCTTTTTTTACCCAGCGTTGCACAGGTCGTCATTTTCCTATAGGCACTATTTGTTCGAAATCCCACCCCCTCCCGTGTAGGCCCCGGCTGCAGTTCATATGAACATTCTGTTTGGACGTAGGAGGGATTTGCATATCCGCCTCTGATTGGGCCCCTGTGGCAGTGCAGACCAACATTCTAAATGCTGTTGGAGCTATTTGCATAACCGCTCCTGAATGGCCCCTGCGAACATTCCAAGTGTCGCCATTGACTCTCATCTATTTTGGGCCGTACAGGCGCAGTGTGGGCTTTTTGGAGATTTGAACCCACCAGTCTTTGTGCTTGGATGATGGGTAGTATGCGTGCCAGGTTTGGGGCAGATCCATCCAACCGGGTAGGAGCCAATGCGACACACGCGAACCCCCCATGCGGACATACGTACACACGTACAAACATTCACATTTATATAGTAGATTTGTTTGGTGTAAATTGGTTATCATCTTGTATGCCACCTAGGGTATTTGTATATAGGCGGGATATAAACTGAATTAATATTATTATTATTATTATTATTATTATTATTATTATTATTAATAATAATAATAACAACAACAACAAAAACAGCAACAGCCTGAACAGGATTCATCACACTGGTTCAAAGTGAGGAAGGAAGTGTAATTCCATTTAAAAAGTGCTAAACTGTGTGTGGGTGTGTGCATTGCTTGCATACATTTTTTTCCCTTTAAAATAAGGTATGAGAGAAATGAAAAGCATGCTTCTCATTTCAACAGGGCTGCATTAGCAGATTAGCATCCTTGTCTTCTCCTGGGTGCTCGGCACATACCACAAAAGCTTGGCACAAAGGAGACCTTGTAGCTACCTCAGATATGTGGGCTAATGAGTGTTCCAAGTCAACATTTGAGAACTGTACACGTGGCCTTTACTGGACATTTCCAGCATGGCTGCTCTCACATATACACACACAACACAAAACCCATAACCATAAAACTCACAAGTACCAGGCAAACTTCTAGTTCAGCCCATATTTAATTAATTCATTAATTATATTTATATCTATCTATCATCATCATCATCATCATCATCATCATCATCATATTTATTTATATCCCGCCAGGAACCCAACGCAGCTTACATAATCCTCCTCCTCCTCTCCATTTTATCCTCACAACAACCCTGTGACGTAGGTTAGGCTGAGAGTCAGTGACTGGCCCAAAGTCACCCAGTGAGTTTCATGGCCGAGTGGGGATTTGAACCCGGATCTCCCAAGTCCCAGTTCAACACTCGCTTTAACTGTGCGAATACAATCCTGGCCAGTGCCAAAACCTGGGCATCCAGGCTCAGGGGGCTGAATCCAGAAGTGCACCCAAGCTGCGAACCTGTGTCTTCAGGTGGAGTGTAGCCCCATCCAACACAAGCTAAATCCCTATTCCTCGATCTGCCTTCCAACTGACCAGGAGCACCTCTGTCTTGTCTGGGTTAAGCTTCAGTTTGTTTGCCCTCATCCAGCCCATTACTGCTGACAGTCACCGGTTTAGCTTCCTTGGAATTAGATGGAAAGGAGAAAATAGAGTTGGGTCTCATCAGCATATTGGGGACACCAAACCCCAAAAGACCAGATCACCTCTCCCAATGGCTTCATGTTTATGTTAAATGGTATGGGGGACAAGACAGAACCCTTAGGAACTCCACAGGCCAACAGCCAAGGAGTCAAACAGAAGTCCCCCAGCACCACCTTCTGGGTCCATCCCTCCAGGAAGGAATAGAGCCACTGTAAAACAGTGCCTCCAGGTCCCATCCCAGTGAGGCGGCCCAGAAGGGTGCCATGGTCAATGGTATCGAAAGCCACTAAAATGTACAGCAGAACCAACAGGGACACACTCCCCCTGTCTAGTTCCCAGTGTAGGTCATCTACCAAGGTGACCAAAGCTGTTTCGGTCCCATACCAGGTCAGAAACCAGATTGAGATGGATCTAGATAATCCGTCTCATTCAGGAATCCCTGGAGTTGAGAGGCCACTATGCACTCCAATACCTTGCACAGAAGAAATGGAGTATTGGAGACTGGCCAGTAATGATCCAATATTGTGGGGTTCAGGGAGAGCTTTTTTAACAGGAGTCTCACCACTGCCTCCTTCAGGAAGGCTGGAACCCTGCCTTGACAAAGAGAGGCATTCACCGCTCCACTTACCCACTTGGCCAGTCCCTGACTGGCTGCTTTTATGATCCAGGAAGGGCAAGGATCTAGTACATACATGGTGGCTCTCACCTCTCTTGCCCTTCTTCCTGCAGAGAACCCAAAGCAGCTTACATAATCCTCCTCATTTTATCCTAACAACCACCCTGTGAGGTAGGTTACGCTGAGAGTCAATGACTGGCTCAAAGTCACCCAGTGAGCTTCATAGCTGAGTGGGGACTACAACCCAGATCCCCTGAGTCCCAGTCGAACTCTGTAACCACTACGCCATACTGGCCAAAGGTTGTTGGGGGAGCAGACTTTTGCTCCTTATTTCTTAGTGGTTTTCTAATTCATATCTATACAACATATGGAAGGTTTGGCTTCTCTATGTGTCTTGTAACCTCACCTCACTAAATGGATTATGCCACCATAAAATTTATAGCCTTTAACTTAGAAACTTCAACTTATGACAAAAATAAGTCTTCTTTGTTAGGACTTCTTGATAGGCAAGGGGAAACCTCCCCATCTATGCTGCAGTATCTCTGTCTGTCCCATCTCAGAGGGACAATGACATTATCTCTCTTCAAAGGCAATAAGGAATCTTTTCCATACCTTCGTAGCTATGGGACTTTTTAATTCTTCAGTCTTTAATTCTTCAGTTTTTTCCCAATACTTTTCAGTAAAAAAAATGTAAATGAATTTGCACCATTACAACTAATTAGATCATTCAATGACAAAGCTAGAAGCTTTAAGATCTTATGGGAGCATCATAATTGGGTTTGGACTGTGGGTTCCAGTTCCTCTGTACTGTCTTCATCCTTCAAAACCTTCTCAATTATCATCTTTATTGCCTCCCTAGATGGCCTCTTCTTCTCTCTCCCTACCAGGAAACAGATCACTGGGTTAACAGTGCTGTTTAGAGAAGCAGATACATAGGCATATTCAACAACAAAGACATTTTTAAAAAATGGATAATAGTCAGCGAGGTATTTAATGACATTCATTGGAGAAGCAAAGAAGAGGAAGAAGAGGAGAGTAAGCAAGATGGAGGTTAAAATCTTCCCCCGCTTACGATGTGGTGATATTAAGCAGACTTTGATTACCAGGGTTACAGTGGATATGGACATGACGGGAGTGAAAACCAGGGCGTTCAGCATAAACTGGTATAACCTTAGGTGGGGATATCCAATAGTTAGCAAGAGGGAGATGTGAGTAGCAGGCAGCAGGAAGGTGAGGATCCATATAATGGCACACAGCAGGGTGGACAATTGTGGTGGCCGGTGGCATCGATACCAAAGAGGGAAGAAGACTGCCACACACCTGTCGATGCTGATGACCGTCAGTAGAAATTGACTAGCACTGTATGCAAATAGGAAGAGAGTGTACAATATAGACCTTAGAGGATCACAATATTCAGTAAGCTTCAATATAGCTACAGACCAATATATATATATAACAACTAGAGCTGTCACCACACCAAAGTCAGCTATGGAGAGGTGCAAGATGTAGGTGGTGATGGGATTCCTCTTAATGTGGAAACCAAGAAGCCAAATGACAGTTCCATTTCCCACAAACCCAAAGAAGCAGATAAGAAGAACCAAAGGGGTTGTTGATAACATATACCAAGTATTAGTGTTACTTCCTGGAAAATAGCAACTATTTGTTGGCAATCCAGTGCCATTGTTTGTTCCAGCATCTGGTGGGGACAGCAATGACAGGCTTGAATTGGTCATCGTGTTCAATTTCTGGTCTGGTGCTTCTTCTGGTGTAGACACAAGTCCTATAAGAGAAGAGATGGGGGGCAGGTCATTTTCCTGCTACGGAGCTGAATGAATCATAATGCAGGTATGGGAGCAATCCTAGGCATGTTTAGATAGAAAGAAGTCATACCATTCCCAGCAGTGCGCAGTGAGCATGGCAGGCTGGGAAATGCTGGGAGATGTAGGTATTTTTTTCTGTCTAAAACTGCATAGGATTGTGCCCTGAGTGTTCAACCTGACCTTTCTTGGCTCATGCAGTGAATCAATTTGATATTTCATTGAGAGATGGGCAAACCAGTCCATTTCTAGTCTGTGCTGATGTAAGATGTGTCCACCCATAAGTATATTCTATCTCATTTCCACATCAATTTGCAACAAAAAAAAAATGTGGACAAGCACTTAATACCTAGATCTCTTCAACAGGAAAGACGTTACATCACGAAGTGTGTTTTTTTTTTCGGGTGGGGGGATATAAGTCATGAAGTCTGTATGAGGCATTTGTTTGGCATTTTAAGAATTAATTAAGGGCTCAATCCTATCAATGTTTAGATAGAAAAAAGTCCCATAACTCCCAGCGTTCCCCAGCCAGCATAGGAGTTGTAGGACAGTTTTCTGTCTAGATATGCATAGGATTGCACATTAACTTAATTTGTGCTTTCCAAACTAATATGTTAACCAGAATGCAATTTTCCTTCAAGTTTTTGCCCTTCTCCAAATTTTGCGATACAGTTCTCTGAACAAAAAATGTGCACATATCTGCATACTTTAGGAGAAATGCATACACATTAGCAGAAATACTCTCAAAAATTTAGACTTTACTAGAAAGGCATACAAAAGGGCATGTATTAGCAGAAATCAACACAAAAGTGCAAACACTGGTGTACAAAAAATGCAAAAAATGTGTACAAAATTGCATACAAATGTTCTTATTTACCAAAAACATTTGGTAAATAATTTACCAGACAAATTGGAAATTGATGCCGAAATAGGACTGAACAAATTTTCGCTTCAAAAAGTGTGAGAACTGTAGAAAACAAAACAGACAGATTTGTCCATCCATGCAAGGGAGGAAAATGCCCAGACTGAAATGGATAAGGCTTTAGTAGGTGTCATGTAGGTTTCAGGTTACACCTACAGTTGTGGGGACAAACACACAATGGCTGATTCTCCTGTTTTTGCAAATATACAAAGGAATTGTTACTTGAATTTGTCTCCAGTCTTAGGTTAAACACACAGGTTCCTTCCTTCTGCCAAGTAAGTATTGTGCTTTACTATTTGAGGAATTCCTTATTTATTTTATTTATTTAATACATTTTTATACTGCCCAAGAGCCGAAGCTCTCTGGGCGGTTTACAACAGTTAAAACCATAAAATACATTATAAAATAAATATAAAATTTAAAACCACAGATTAAAACAAACAGCAGAGCTAGCAGCAACAGTTACAATAACAGAGTTAAAAACAACTACAAAATTAAAACGATTAAGATGATTAAAATGATTAAAATGCCTGGGAGAATAGAAAGGTCTTCACCTGGCACCAGAAAGAATACAAAGTAGGCACCAGGTGAACCTCTTTGGGGAGCTCATTCCACAACCAGGGTGCCACAGCAGAAAAGGCCCTCCTCCTGGTAGCCACCTGCCTCACTTCCATTTGGTAATTCCTTCCCTCCTACCAGTAGGTAACACCACCACGAGGGATATATGAGAGTTTTGTTTCAGTTCACAGATCACTCGAAAACGCCCCATTCACAACCCTGAATGCAAACACGAATGCGTGTTGTCTGGAAAAGTTCAGAAATTCCTGAATTTGCATTCATATCCACAGAAGGTGACGTTTAAAAATGTACAACTTTTGAAGATGCACAACTATGAAAATGTGCAACTTTTTGTAAAGATGCACAACTTAAAAAATGCAACACTTTAAAAATGCACACGTTTCCCATAGGAATGAAACCGAAACACAGGTTGCAAACAAGAATGGGAGTGAGCCCAACTGAAGTTTGAAGCAAAGTTCAGAGAGTTTCAGCAAACTTGAGCATCCCTCATTCTCCCCTCCATAAACACCACCCAGATTCAGAAATCATTGTTTTCCCCCTCAGTTGCATTTTCTAAAATTAACTCATGGATTTGAGAATCATTTACATGAGCTGTCTGTCATTTCATTTACAGTGCAATCCAATGTGGCTGCCCGTAACCATCTGAGCTCAGAGGATTACCGGCATACTGTGGAGGGTGGGAGAAGTGCAGAGGGGAAGGTCACCTCTGCACTTCTCCCATCCTGCAAAAGACTTGGATGGCCAATTTTGGTTGTCTATGTGTTTTGCCCTGGAGCACGAGGAGGAGAGGCAGAGGTGCTACCAGGATACTTCACATGCTGGCAGAGCCTCTCTCCTCCCCTTTCCACCCCCCTGAATGCCCAGAAACCTCTGGCTACGAGGTTGGCAGAGTTCTTTCATTGCCAGCTGCGAGGGCAGAGGGAAACACTCTGAGGTTGGAGTCCCAGCTCTGACCTCGGAGCACATTTCTCTGAGGTCGAAGCTGAGACTCTGACCTCTCCTATGGCTGTCTAGACTCTATCTAGCAGCCATAGTATTGACCCTTAGGAAGGCATTCCTCTGGCATTGCATTTCCAGTCTATGCCTTCACAATATTCAGAAGGGCATTACTGTGAAAACCCTGTAGATCAGCGATTTTGTATATGCGGAGCTCAAGTAGTAGAGGGTCTTCGGCATTATTTATTACACTGTTCCTTGTATTCTGAGCCTCGGGTAAAAAATTATTCTGAATTTACCAAAGAATATATCTGATGATGATGATGATGATGATGATGATGATGATGATGATGATGATCAAGCTAAAATTATACACTTGATCAAATGGCTGAGAGACAGAGTCCCAAGACTTGCCGTGGCTGCCCAAAAGCTGAGGAGAAGGAGATGTTTTGTGGAGGCCAATCTGGTGAATTGTAAGGATTTAATAATTGCTGGTTTTAATATATCAGTGGTACTTATTGTATTTTCAGATTAGATTTGTATTCTCTTAATTCCAATTGCATTGTTTGGATGTATTTTGTGTGGGATCTTTGACATACTTATGTAATTAATATTCCCAGCAAGCAACTCTGTAAACAAGAGCTGGGAAGGGAGGGAGGTTTGATGAAAGCTCCAACCAAACAGTTGCCTTGTTCATTCTTCAAACCTTTGCTGGGAAGATAACAGAGAATGGTGGTAATCCGTTATACTGGTTTTCTGTAACTTCTTCCTTTAAAGCAGGGGTGGGGCACCAGTGGCCCTCCAGATCTTGATGGACCCCAGTCCCCATCATCAGGCTTATCCAGCAGGAATTGGTCAGGAATTATGGGAATGGTAGGGCCCCACTCTAGCTTAATGAGTATTTGGGGAAGGGAAGTTCCCACTGAAGTATTGGCAGAAGTATCAGCTTTAAAAGCAAACAGGAAAACAGGCCAAGATGGTTAAAAAGAAAATCTAACCTTGAATGGACTTCCCTGCACCCTTCCAAGAGTTGATTCCTTCCTCTCACACAAGCCCCCTTCCTCTCATGGAAGGCAGATCCTGAATCCAACTCCTTCACCTCAATACCACACAGCCAACCACCCCTTTTCACTGTCAAAAAGCATCGGTAAAGGATGTGGTATTTGAAGGAGAGGAAGGAAAGCTGTTGGGCATGTTCTCATCCAAGAGGGAAACCTAAAGTGGCTCTTCGGATTCCTGTCATGGCTTATACAGCACTCAGTACCCCTTAGACTTAACTTAGCATTTCTACCAAATCCAGGTGAACATTTCTACCTCCAAAGGACAATCAATATTTCCTATAGGCAGTTGGGGCTATATTTAGCAAGCGAGATCAAGGTGAGAAGGGGATATACAAGACAGGAACGAGTCCCTGACAATGTGAGTTTATTAAGTGGAGGCATCAGTGGGCAGGGCAATAAACTGGACCTCATCTGTGATCTGTTACATAACGTGGGTTGGATGGATCATTGAGGTTTGAACTCATTGATGTTCTCCAAGTTCCACCTTAAAATTCAGTCTGCCTCATACCCATTCTCAATTGTGAGTCCCCCCCCCCCACCGCATTGTTTGAATCAGGAAAGTATGCATTTGGGTGAGCATCCCCCCCCCCATTTATTAAAGTGTGAAGATGTACAATTTTCCAAAGGGTACATTTTGCAAATGAACATCAAAAGCTCTGGAATGTGGGAGGTTTGCCCTCAAAATTCACTTCTGTTCACATTCAAGGCAAGTTCTGGTCTTCAACGAATGGAAACGAAATTCTCATACATACCTAATGCAACAATTCTGAAATGGTGCTCAAGGATACTCCATGAAAAGACAAACCTCAGCTGATTGGCAAGCTGCTCCTTTAAGGACTGAGAGAAAGAGAAGGGCTTGAAGGAGTTTGTGTCTCATGGGTTGGCTTGGTGAATTCCAGTTCAACCAATCCAGGGTGCCTCATTTGCATAATATGCAAATTATTTGCTAATTATGCAAGTCATGTGGTTGGTTGGGAAAGGGTTAACCATGCTACCCCTGCTAATTTCCCTCTCCAAATAACTGCTTTCAATATTGCTTAATACATAGGAAACATAAGGCTGAGGGGGTTTTTTAGTTGAAGATGCTGCTGCTGATGAGGATGAATATTTTGTATTATATTTATACCCTCTTTTTTCCCTTTGGCAAGAACTCAGGGAGGCTTACATGGTCCTCCTCCTCCACTCTATTGTATTCTTACAACAACCCTGTGAAGTAGATTAGGCTGAGAGTGAGTGATTGGCCCAAAGTCACCCAGTGCTCTTTATGGCAGAGTAGGGACAAGAACCCGGATCTCCCAAGTCCCAGTCCAACACTCTAACGACCTCCAAACACTGACCCTACACCCCACTGGCATGTTGCATGCAAGGTGTATTTGAGCAGGAGATAGGTAACAAATCTGATCTGCCCAAATTCTATGCAACTCTACCAAATTTGTACCTACCAAAGCAGTAAGTGAAACAGAATGGGATTGCACACTTTCCTAAACTTAGTGTCACAATTCCACACTAAAAAATAAATTAATAATAATAATTTTTAAATGGGGGGGGGAGAGAAATCTGTCTGAAATGCATGCAGCAAGGAAAACTCTGCAAAAAAAAAATCCATATGTGTGTGTGTGTGTGTGTGTGTGTGTGTATTTGCATGAAAAAATGCACACAAGATGGAAAATAACACACAAACACATTATTATAGGAGAAATTGCTAGCAAAAATGCATACATGTGCCAAGGTATCTACAAAAATGTGTACATTTGAGGGATTTCTGGTGGGGTGTTATGGCAGACTGACGTCTTCACTTTTTAGTGGAGAAACAACGCGGCTTTAAAGCCAGTTTGGAGGGACTCCTCCATCTGGCAAAATATCCCTAGACTAAGGGGAGATCAAGAGATAAGCCAAGAGATAAATAACTCATTAAAATAATCCACATGTTCACGAGTCTCTTTAAGTTTAGAATATAATGGTGCACATGTGGATGTATACATAGAGTTTAAATCATTTTTAGTAACAACCTCCCTTATAGTTCACTTAAAAATATTTTTCTGTGTGTCTAATCGAAAGTCTTTAAGCTCAGCCAATGATAGACCATATTTAACCATAAGTTGAGCATCGTGATGCACCCAATTTTTAAGAGGTAATCCATTGGCCAATTCAATCAAACATTCCTTGGGTAACCTGGTGTTATCCATCTGTTGCACATTAAGCCAATAGCATGGAATTCTTTTCTCTATTTGACTCTCCCATACTAGGCATACAACAAGTCTCTAGCCTAACCATAGCAGATTGTACATCTTTAGGCAAACCCAACAGAGGTCTTAAAAAGTAATTCTGAGGGGGTTCTAAACCTAAGATCATTGAGGTGCCACAAACCTCTGCCCCATATAAGATTTGAGCCAATGTTTTGGCTTTATAAACAGATAGAGCTGGATTTACCAAGTTCCCTCCTTTAGAAACAGCAAATTTCAAAATAGCTTTTAGCTGATTTAAAGGTTTGCAGCTTAATGTTTGATAATTGTATGTTCCAGGAAGCTGTTTCTGAGTAGACCAATCCCAAATATTTAAATTATTTCACTTGATTTATAGCGTGTTCGTCCAAATGTCAAACATCATGCTTTTGGGGACATTTCCCAAACACAACAACCTGTGTTTTATTATAATTTATGGACAGATCATTTGTCTTACAATATGAACCAAACTTCACAAGCAGCAACATCAAGTAGGCCGCTCAACAAGATCTGTCACGGATGGCCTTCTCCTTATCCCATCAGCCAGAGCAGCCAGGCTGGTGAGGACTAGGAAGAGGGCCTTCTCTGTGGCAGCCCCCACATTATGGAACTCCCTCTCTAGTGACCTTCACCATGCCCCCTCCGTGATGAGCTTCCACCGTGCATTAAAAACATGGCTGATCAGGCGGGAATATGGGGTGGGTTAGGATTTTAAAAGAATTTTTTATACTGTTTTAATTATCATATTTTATTGTATTGTTTTACTGTATTATTTTAATTGTACATCACCCAGGGTGGCCGGGTGACTAATAAATATAAGAAATAAATAAATATAAGAAATAAGCTCAGGAATGTATGAGCTTTGATCACAGATGGTGCTTGTGTTTGGGAGTTCCAAAAGGAGCTTAATTCTGGTAATAAAGGAACTGAAATGAATTTCTCATACATCGCTGATTATACTGAGTACGACCATCAGTCACTTTAGCCCAGGCCTGTTTTGTAGCAGCTCGTTAAAGGCTCATATGCAGTCCAACCCTGTTGTTTGAGTTCCTCTGAAAAGCGAGATGACAGGATGAAGCATGGGGCCTTCCATATGCAAAGCCTCTGCTCTGTCACTGAGTGATGGCATCACCCATCCTTCAACTGGAAACATTTACATACCTGAGAGTCAGTTCAGGTGACCAGTCTTCAGATGTGCTGAGTGAGTGGAAGCCAACTTTGGCACAGGATCCTGTGCTGAAATGGCGAGTGATGGGGAAATATGAAGCAGTCCTCAAATCTCCAGGAGGGATGTAACATCTCACCAATCACACTGTGCAAGATATACCCGTGCTGCTCTTTGTCTTGGCGTACTCTCTTTGCCAGCCTCATATCATAAGAAGATGTTATTTTACTGGTTGGGAAGATAACAGTCTGTGAACTTAACAGGAGGAGTCTCTTGCCATTTAACAATCTACATTTTGAGATAGCACAGTTGAGAAAGCCAGGCTTGCACTTGGTAAGGAGAGGGAAACCAGCCCATGTTGCATGCACTTCTTAATCTATATTCACAGTCAAGGGAAATATCTCAGCACCTCATCTTTGCACATCTATGCAATATTGCTGTGGTGACAGATAAGAATGTCATGTCATGTAACTGCCATAAGACTTCGCCCACATGGTGTCTGTATTTGGTGGTGTATATCAGAGTGAAGACATGACTATCCAGAATCAATGGCTGTGTCTTCCTGCATGCCCACCAGCTTCCTGAGTGAAAATATATCCAGCTATAGGCAAAAATTTCTCCTATTGCCAACATGGTTCATTCATGTAATTTTTGGGCTGGTAATTTTGAGAGGACATGTTGGCCCTTTATGGACAACATGTTTTATCAGAGGCTTACCCAAGCAATGGTCTCCTTTGAGATATTGATCTATATCAGATTTGCAGCTGGATATGACAGATCGGAGTAGAGGCAAGGGGGTACACTGGTCAACATGTCCATGTGGTTTTTGGCCATACTAGCAGCCAGACTGATGGGGGAAAGCACACACATGTGCAAATCATTCCAGTGTCGCTGAGTGTGCTGCTGTGGCTATCTTCAATGGTGAGAAATATCATCTTGAGCAACATTGGTCAGGTTGTAGGAAAAGGTGTTCTCTGTGATAGCACTTGAATTGTGCTACCACACAATTTTTCTCTGTGCTACCACACTGATTTCCCCTGTACTTTAGAAAAATACACTCAAATGTGCTTTTGGAAGCAATCCTATGTCCCTCCAAACATGGATATTCTATCCTCTGTGATCCTCCCACACTCAATTGAGTACCCATAATCCTCTGAGATGGGGGGGGGTCACAGGCAGCCTCATCAGATTGTGCTACCCATGAATGAGAGAAGAATGCATACATTTCCAAAATGTGCACAGTCGATGCCTACATATAGAAAAATGCACATCGAATTATGAATGAATGTTCATGGAAAAGGAGAAAAAGGGTCTCAGACTGAAATGGATACAAATTGGTACTGTGAGGTGGAATTCACAGAACTGGCTGGCCATTGTGTGAACAGAATGCAGGACTAGATGGACCCCTGGTCTGGTCCAGCATGGCTCTTCTTTTGATCTTATGAGACCGGTCACTGTTTCTAGGATCTATTGTTATCCTATGGCAGCAATCATAATTATATATATGGGGACTGAACAACATAGCTGGGAGCCTTGAGCTTGCCTGTCCCTTATGCAGAGCATAGTTTAGGACAATGGTAGTGATTCAAAACCATTGAGACATACAATAGCCAGAAAGGATTGCAATTGCAATAAAGGCAGAATATCTGTCTGTCTATCTTCCTTCCATCCCTCCATTCACATGCCATTTGGATATTCTGTTACGTTGATGTTTTCAATTTTATTCTGCTTTATATTTTATATTTATATATTTCAATTAAACTAAAATAAATATGTATACGTGTATTATTAAACTTTCATTGGAAAAAGCTTCCCAAGGCAGCTCACAACCAGTGAAAATGTCAGAACACACACACACACACACATGCACACTTTATACTCTCTAAGAATATAGATGAGATGATTGCTCATTATGGAGAACTGATAGATACCCAATGTTCAATTTTAGAGAACCCCCAAACCACAATTCCAAAAACATAAACAAAGTTTTGGCTGGTTTGATATTTATTTATTTATTTATTATATTTATACCCCGCCTTTTTTCCTCTTGCAAGGAACCCAAGGTGGCTTACATAATCCTCCTCCTCTCCATTTTTATCCTCACAACAACCCTGTGAGGTAGGTTAGGCTGAGAGTCAGTGACTGGCCCAAAGTCACCCAGTGAGTTTCATGGCTGAGCGGGGACTAGAACCCGGATCTCCTGAGTCCCAGTCCAACACTCTCACCACTATGCCACACCACTATGCCACACACAATGTATGTCCCTTAAGAAACAGATACAGAATATTTATAATAACTACAGAGGTAGCACAATCAATGTGCTTCCTGCAAATTACGTCCAACTTAGAAAGATATATAAAGCGACTATTCAGGTTAAGAAATGAGCTGATATTAGAGAGAGGCGGAATTTACTATATCAGACCACTTTGAACAAGGATTCAATATGTTTTTGGAATCTAGTATCTAGAGAACTATCAGATAACAAGGCTCTGGATTCCTATATCCCGTCAGTGGTATAGGAGAATCACTTCACTGATTTTTTTTTATTATTTTTTTTTTTGCTCCTGACTTTGTAAATTTAGTTGCAGTTGGGAAGATAGATGACCTACCTGTGTGGCCTGATGTCCAGCCAGAAGAGATCAGTGATCTAATCATTCAACTCAAAAACAACAAAGCCCCCAGTCCTGACAGGATATCATCTAATGCAGTGTTCTTCAACGTTGGGTCCCCAGATGTTTTTGTCCTACAACTCCCAGTATGCTGGGAGTTGTAGGCCAAAAACATCTGGGGACCCAAGGCTGGAGAACACTGATCTAATGTATTAAAATGCAATGTGAGCTGGTGGGCCTCCTTATTAGCTCCTGCGACGACAGGGTCCCTTACACTTTAGGACCATGCGCATAAACCCTTCTCAGGCTAAGCATCAACACTTAAAAACCTGAGGGGATGGTCAAATGAAACCTTTCCGCTACTAATGAGGGAAAAGATTAATATTGGATATTAAGGATCTAGCTTAAATTTATGATACTGTGGTTACAAAGGTGTGGGTGGGTGTAGATTTAAAAGTAATGCAGGTTAATAACACCAAGCTGACACGTAGGATTTGGGTAGCAAACAAAAGAAAAATAAGTTTATTTTAATTCTCAAAATCTTAGTTCCAGAAAATAACTTTAAACCTGCCTACCCCAAACACTGTGTAATTAACCTAAGTCCCTATAATTTTAAATACTTTCACTCCTCATGCAAGCACTGATTTCTCTCAAAACTCCTGACAAATAATCCAACTAATCTAACTCCCAACTCTCCACACACTCCCAACACACTCTACCAACACTCCCCCAACTTGACTAACTCTGACATCACTCAAACACTCCTTATATACTCCTCCCCCCACCCTTTCCAAGACATCACAAACCACACCCACTCAGTTCAACATTCTGGACACATTAAACATACTAATGCAGACACACACCAGGGAACTGAATTGTGGGGCTATGCCACAGCCCCCCCTTTCTTTTACTTTGTTTAATAGGACAGGCTGTGTTCTACATTTTTTGGCGCAAAGCAATTCTAGTCCCCATATATAAGAAGGGCGAGAGGCAGGATCCCAACAATTACCATCCTATAAGTCTTTTATCTATAGTTGGGAAGGTTTATTCCAAATTGCTTTGAAATAGTCTTTTGGAATGGATGGGTGATTCCAAAGTGTTAGGGGATGAACAAATTAGTCCCAGCTGCACAACGCTGGATCATTGTTTTGTTTTGGCCCATTTAGCTGAAAATTATTCTAAACCAAAAGGAGGCCAACTATTCTCTGCATTCATAGATTTGAAATCTGCTTTTGACTCGATTTCGAGGAATAAGCTTTGTAAAATTGGAAGTATTAGGCATTGACAAAAGACTTCTATACTTGATTCAAAATCTTTACCATCAGACTGAAATTCACATTAGATGCGATCTCAATAGTAGTCTGTCGAAACCAATAGTAGGGCTATTGGATGCATCTAGGGCTGTAAGACAAGGTTGTGCGCTAGGCCCATCTCTATAATAATTAATTTTTTTTGAGTGATTTACCAACCTCTCTGAATACAATTCATTCCCACCCTCCAAAGCTGGCTAATTCTAAGATTCCCATTTTACTTTATGTAGATGATGCTGTTTTACTATCACACACCAGGGTTGGCCTCCTGCATCTATTGACAGCATTCTCTAGTTACTGTGTAGTGAATCAGTTTAGAATTAATTGCAACAAATCTAAGGTGCTTGTTTTTTCAAGACGCAGGAGGACCTACAGATGGCCTGTGAATGGTAATTACATTGAACAAACTTCAGGCTATAAATATTTGGGTATATACTTTCATAGAACACTCAATTAGTCTTTGCTGAGAGCTAGAGCAACAGCAAATAATATAGCTGCTGCAATAAAAAGGTTTCACTTCACCAGAGGGGGGGAATTTGTTTCTGCATCACTTAAAAGTTTTTAAGGCTAAATCACTTATGCAACTGAAGTATGGTATTGCAATCTGGATCAAAGCTGTTAACTCTACAATAGAGTCTGTCATCATCATCAGGCGATCACTCGTGACCGAGTAAGATTGTCTTCCGGGATAAAAGGAGGAAATTCTAAAGAAGATTGTGTAGACTCTAGCGATGGGTCCGTAAGTGACTGTGGAGGCCAATTCTAGATCCACACAGCTTCCCACAGTTTGTACACTCTATCCTTGGCATTCCAAATTGTGTGGCAACATCTGCTCTCCTACTAGAAACTGATTTATGAACAGTCTCCTCAAGAGCTTGGATTAGTGCATCAAAATTTTGGATCCATGTGTATGGTCCTGGATGCTCAAGTTACCTACATAAGATGTGAAGCAATTCTTATGTCTCTGAATGGGCGAAATTGCCCTGGAATAAGATCAAATCCCTGCTTTTGCCCAGAGCCCCTATTAGTGATGGAAGCCAAACATGCCAAAGCTTCTCTGTCTCAAAGGGTAAGGGATTGTGACTTACAAGTTTTAAGATCTGCCGTGGCTAGAACTTGATCTCCTGTTTTTAGCAGTTAACCTGAGTTATGGGCTCGCAGAAGCAAAATATTTTTCAACGCTTAGCATACCAAAATATTGATGTGCTTTAACTTTGGCAAGATTCAGTGCCTTGCCTACTGCTTTGTTACAGGGGAGGTGTCAGAAAATTAGTATTCGGATCGCCTGTGACCTTGTGGAAGGAATGAAATAGAATTGGTTACCCGTGTTTTACTTTGCTGCCACTTTTATATAAAGATTGGAGAGAAATTGCTGCTTAATATCAATATTAGACATCAACGCACTCCTCTGTTGCTTTAGGACAACAAAAGACAGGGATATAATTGAGGCTTTTGCCTAAATCTTTTTGAATGCTATGAGAATAAGTTCTCTTCAGAATTGATTTTCGTTTTTGTTTTCTTTATCTTTAAATTTGTATGTAGAGCCTTGTTTTGATTATTTAAAGTCTGGTCGGTGATGATTGTGATGATGATGATGATGATGATGATGATGATGATGATGATGATGACGACACACACACACACACACACACTCCCCCCTTTTCTAAACAACAACGATGACTAGCCAAGCAAAGGTGGGAAAGGCCAAAAGAGCTCCCAGAAGGAGCGAATCCACAGTCAAGTTGCCACAGACAATGTTCAAACAACAACTGCATTTGAGTGCTATTGCGCGGGTAAAGGGGGAAATGAAGAGACGAGACAACAGTTATGGTATGAAATCAGGGCCACATTTATTGAATCGAAGGTCTGCGAAGGGAGAAGTGCGGGATTAACTAAGGCCGGCCCGAAGGCCAGTGGAGCATGCCTGGGCGAAAGCATCCCGAACTCGAGGGCGGCGCGGTGACTCGCCACCCTTGAATCCTGCACTCGGGGTGCTGGGGGATCTACACAGGATCACCGTCCCCTGGCGCCATGGGACAACCGAGGAGGGTGAGATGGGTAGACCCCAAAGGTGACCCTACCTCTCACAAATTGAGCCACAAGGCATCGACATTTGTGAGGCTCGGGTTCTCGCCAATCACCTTAAAAGGTGCCATGGGATGCACACCGTAACCCTAACCCCCACTGCCTATTCACCGCACTTACCGCCACAGAGAGAGACAAGCCTCTGCTTAGTCGAATCTCCCCCACCTGCCGGAGATAAGCTCGAGCAGGGCCCTTCGCAGATCCTCGAGAAATAAATCATTACCGGCGTCGGACAAATGAACCCCGTCCGGCCGGTACAGCTCCCTCCGGGCCAAGGATATCCCGGCATGAGGTATGTCGAACCCCATGCCTCCAATGGCCCTCCGAACCTCACCGTTGACCTTCCAAGCCGCCCTGTTCAGGCAAGCAGGGCGCTCGGAGTATCTCCAACAAAAACGCGGCAGGATATGCGACCACAATATGGACACGCCGGGCCAGCGGGAAGAAATGACGGAGAGGTCCTCTGTTGCTTGCAAAATCAAGGCCTTGCCCTTCAGCAAGCCGAGGTCGTTGCCGCCCAGGTGTAGCACCAAAACGTGCGGTTGGGCCTTGACCAGGCCGGAGTGGAAAAGGGTGTATAGAAGGTCGTGCCACTGCATGCCACGCCGGCCAAGCCACTGAATGTTGGCCACCTGTCCGATGCCCAGCTGGGCACCAACCCAGGATTTTGCAGCACGCCTTGCTGCCCAAAAGATCATGCTGTGGCCGCAGATTAACACACGAACCGGCCTTTCTCCACTCCAAGCACCTGCAAAACAAAGAAACAAAGAAGCGGCAGCGCAGATCAAGGCAACTTCCTGACGTAAGAACGATAGGCCCGTGAACGCCATCTTCCGACAGCCTGAACCCTGCTGGCCGGGAAACCCAAGGCGGCGGCCGTGGAGGCCGCACCGATCCTGAAGGAGTGAGTGCCAAATCGCATATGAGACAGGCCCATGGCTCCTAAAGCCTGTTTAGTGACCGCCCAGAACTGATACGCCGTCAACGGGCCACCATCAAGATGGCGAAATAATGGACCCGCTTCCGTGCCTCGCCCATTGATAAAAGCTCGCAGGGCCGCCACTGGGCAAAGTTCTTCGGAAGCGGCCGGGTACAAGGTGACCGTTGCCCCTTTTGCCAACTGATCGGACTTAGACTTGCGGAGTCGCAGAGTCACACTGGTCCCTGAAAATTGCAGGTCTGAAAACTGCAGTGCCAAGTTAGAGGCATCGAGTTTGGAACGAACCACCAGCTCGGAGATTCTAAACGCCCCAAAGAATGCGGTCAACGCAGCCGCATGAAATAGTAGCGCCTCGTAGTTGGAAGAGCAAACAGAAGGCCACAGTGCCCGAAGACCCAAAAGAATGTCTGGGGACAATGGGACCCTTGTGTCGGGCGCTATGGGGCATTCCCTGGACCAACCCAAAAGCATTCTACGAACTCTGAAATCCCCGGAAGTGTCCTGGAAACCACGAGCCTTGGCAAGAAATGCCACGCCCGCCAGCTTGCCCCTGATAGTTCTGACGGATGAACCACGTCCCTGAGACACCACACAGAATTGAATGATGTGATCGACCGGTATTGGCCAAACCAGAGGGAGATTGTGGTCCACCCGGAACTGATGAAACTCCGTACCTGCCCGTTCGTAAGCGGCCCTCGTGGTAGGTGCCAGCGACCGCATTATGGCGAGCTCGGAAACAGACCTCCAATCTGCCAAAGACAGTCTGGCATTATCACCGGGTGGTCTGCAGCCCAGGGGGCAAGAGCTCGAAACCTATGCATCTGGTTGCGAGATAACGCATCCGCTATGCTGTTGTCCAAGCCCGGGACATGCCGTGCCCGAAACAGCATATTGAATTGCAGACAGCGCAGTGTAAAAGCGCGAACCAGATGCATAACTCGTGGGTTTCTGGAAGAGGAGGTATTGATAACTTGCACAGTTGCCTGATTATCGCACCAAAAATGCACGACTGAATCCGCCAACTGTGCTGCCCACAGGTGGACCGAAACATAAATGGGAAAAAATTCTAAAAAGGTCAGGTCACGGCACACACCAGAATCTGTCCACTCATCTGGCCATGGTGCGGCGCACCACTGCTCCCTGAAAAAAACCCCAAAACCAAAGGAACCGGAGGCATCGGATTGCACCCTAAAATCAGCATGCAGCATTTGCTCAGACCGCCAGAAGGAAACTCCATTAAATCCTTCCAAAAATTGTAGCCATACCCTCAAGTCGGCCCTCATGGAGGTATTCACACGGACCCTGTGAAAGGGGCGTGTCAGGCCACGCATGGCAGTGTAGAGGCGCCGCAAAAATGCTCTACCCGGCGCCACTACCCTGCATGCAAAATTCAAGTGGCCGACCAGCTCTTGTAATTCTCGAAGGGAAGCCTTGCGTGACTGAATCATGCGGCATACCCGAAAGTGGAGGGCCTGGAGCTTATCCGTAGGGAGGCGAGAGCACTGCAAGTTGGTATCCAATTCGATGCCTAAGAATACCAGAATGGAAGAGGGACCTTCAGTCTTTTCTGTAGCGAGGGGGACACCCAATTCCGTTGCCAACTCTTGAAATTGCGCCATCAGAAAGGCACATTGATTGGTGTCACGGATTCCCGCAAACAGAAAATCGTCAAGGTAATGGATGACCTGGCTCATCCCGGTCCGATTACGCAAGGCCCATTCGAGAAATGTACTAAATCGCTCGAAAGCAGAGCAAGAGATAGAGCAGCCCATTGGCATAGCCCTATCGATATAGAATTGGCCCTGGAAATGGAAACCGAGCAAGTCGAAGTCATCCGGGTGAACGGGGAGCAATCTGAAGGCCGACTTGATATCACATTTTCCCAGGAGGGCCCCGCGGCCACAACGGCGGACCATCGCCACCGCTGAGTCGAACGAGGTATAACGCACGGAACATAAATGTTCCGGAATGGCGTCGTTGACCGAGGCCCCTCTGGGAAAGGACAGATTGTGTATCAAGCGGTACTCCCCTATGGCCTTCTTGGGCACTATCCCCAATGGGGAGACCCGGAGATTTGGGAGCGGCAAGGAGGAGAACGGACCCAGGACCCTACCTGCTGAAACTTCTTTGACTATTTTTTGTGCCACAACAGGCTCCATCCCGAGGATGGAACGCTGATTGCGGGACAAAATATGGACGCGAGGGCCATGAAATGGAATCCTAAAGCCAAACAGAAAACCATCTCTAAGGTATAGGGCCGCTTCGGTGTCAGGGTAGAGTCTCAACAGGCGAGCCAAAGGACCGGCCTTAACTGGGCTGGGGCCCTTTTGGAGGCTGCTGCTGGCTAGGGCCCGGGGGGCGCCTGGCTGAGCCAAACTTGCCACCTCCCCTTGACCCACGGACCCTGGAGCATGAGGCCGGGGCGTGTGACCCGCTGCAGATGCTACAGGCGTGTCTATAGGGACATTCGGGCCGTGAGCAAGTCCCCTTGGATATGAATTCCCAACACAGCGGCCGGGGTTGAACCGACTTCCCCGGTTGTGCCCGGGGTGAAGTGTTGGTGTATTGCCTGGAAAGTATATGGCCGCTCTCAGACCGTTCTCCAACGACAGGCCTGGCTGGAATCATGAATTCCATCCATAGGTCGTTGTCCTTTCTATCCCACCGAATAGAGTGGTCGAAAGCTGCCTTTTTGCGGAACCCCTCGTCATATGCTAGCCATGCTCCGCCCTCAAAACCAGAATATGCCCGATATATGATATCGAGGTATTTCGTGAGAATGGCAGCACGGTCCGGGAACTCCTGTTGAAGCGTACCCATATAAATCAGAAACCCAGGCAGCCAGTTGGCCCATGTGCGGGCTGGCTTTTTAGATTTAAATTTCTCCTGCTCACGGTCCTTAAGCTTCTCTTTTTCAACGGGATCCGGCTCCCGGTTCAGCAAGGAGAAGACATCGATAAACTCACCCTTGATTATCTTTTCCTTGGTGGCCGGGGCAAGATGATACCCTAACGGGAAAGATGGCGCGCCTGGTGGCACCAAACCGGATTTGGCGTGTGGATAATGGTCGGACAGATCCACTCTAGTGGCACCTTTCACCAGCGAAGCCACCTGTCCCGCCGGGCCGGACCAGACCGATGCGCAGGCCTGCGCAGCCGGAGAAGGTGCGGCCCCGATGATTGCAGCATTTGTCTGGGAGGAGCCACTCGCGGCAGAGGTAGCCTGAGCCCCGAGTGTTCCTGCCCCATCCTGGCAAACCTGGGTAGCAACCGCTGGTAGCCCTGGAGGCGTGATTGAAGAAGAACCTCCGGCACCTTCAAGGGGCTGCAATGGGTGGGAGGCCATTGGAGGGCAGCTTGGTAACCAAGGTGTAAATTGGAACATGTGGGACATGGGGTGCTGCCCCCATGGAAAACCTGGATACATGTACTGGTTCCAATTGTACCAGCCACCCGACCCCACAGGACCCGGGTACTCACCGGCTGCTGACACGCCACTGGAAGGGCCAGGCTCGGGCCCCGAATGGAAAGATGGTATAGCCGACGATTCCGGTTCCTCCGTAGTGGGGTATGCAGGCGATTCCACTCTATGCTCCCGAGACGGGGTTGCCGAAGCAGATGAAGAAGCGGCTTGGGGTACCGCAGCCGCCTGCATTGCATCCAAGCGTTCTGAAATAGAAAGCCACAAGTCACGCTGTGACTTCTTGGAAGACTGTGAACGGCGCCCAGAGGACCCCCCTGGCGCCTTAGCGGGAGGGGGTTGGATACCCCTCTCCCTCTCCATGCTGGCTACACGAGCCAGGACCGCTGAGATGTCAACAGCATCTTCGTCGGAGGAAGAGGAGAGCCGCCGCGTAGGGGGGCGCTTTGCTGGTTGTCGAGGCGCACGGCCCTTCCCCTTCTTGCCTCCCTGCCCCTTCTTGGGTGGCATCCTGAGAGACTAGAGAAAGGCAAACAGTGAGAGATTGAACTATGATTGAAACCACAGCAAATAAAGTAAACGTAACCCTACACTCAATTCAAAAAAAAAAAAAAAAAAAAAAAAAAAAGGGGGGGGGGGCAAGCCTGAACTCTCTTTTATTCCCCTTCTCCCCTTCTTTTGGAGGAACCTATTAACAAAAGTTTCACTAAATTCAAATTCAAAGCTTGTGCAATGCGCAGAAATTGGCTCAGAATCAGCAGACAATGAACTAAAACCTTATGAATTTAAATTATAGAGTAATGAATCTAAGCAGCACAGAAAGCACTGCACGTATTAACTGAAAATCAATGCACTTAATGCAATACCAACAGAAGTGAACAGAGCGTGATTAGCTCTATATGGATGAACTAGGAATATAAATTTATGTAGATGTGAATAAACAATGAATGAAATAATCTTTAATTACACGCTAGATGGTAACAGCTGTGAAATGAATTATAAGAAACTTGATTAACTCCCTGAAACTTAAAACATGTAGCTCACTTATGCAGGAACGAAAACGAGAACTGTGTGCTGAAAATGCCTAAACTATTCCACCAAAGGGAATAGAGAGAACAGTGGGCAGAAATAGCCCAACAGATGACCAAAGGCCACGTGCCGGGCGGTCGCGTCCCAAGATGGCGGCCGCTCTGAAAAGGACGCCCAGGAAAGGCGCGGGATGGCAGAGCCTGCTTGGGCAAAAGCACTTTGGGGACTGGGACCGCGCAAAGGACGATTGTCCCCCGCCGTAGGTTAAGCTCCTTCCCCCTCCTCTTTGAACCCGGGATCAATCAAATTAATTGAAATTGAAAAGGCGACCGAAGGAGCAACACCCGACAGGACGCGCCGCCGCCAAGGAACCCAAGCCCGCACCCTTGAAAAGGCGCCGGTGCTGGGAGCGGGACTCGTAAAGCCCACAGGGTAAAAACGAACGCTCGGCAGGAGGCTGGACTACCAGGCACAGGCTCCGTGCTCGAACCGGGAGCAGCGGACGTCACGAGCAGAGCAGCAGCAGCCCGACAGGAGACCCGGAGGGGGAGAGAAACAGAAGGCAGCGAGGCAAATTAGCCGGGGAGAAGTATGGCCTAAGCCAGCCTCCTCAACCTGCCGCCCTCCGGTCGGGAGCTGCGTGCGCCGCGCGTCCACGGAGCTGGAGCCCAGGAGATGAAGGGGGTGGCGCCGGGAGCTATATGGAGCCGCAGCCGCGGCTAAACTCGAGCGCCGCCGGGCGCCGCCGTGCACGTGTGCACTATTGCTCTCTTCGAACAGAAAACAAATTTAAAGGGAAAAAACGGAACGGAAGAAAAAGAAAAGCAAGCCTCCCCCAGACCACCAAACCGTCTGACGTTCGCCAAGCAGGAAGGGATCCAAGGAAAGAGACGCCGTAGAGCAGAAGGCACAGGTAGGAGATCTGTGGCTTCAAAAGGTCCGACTGCAGCTGCAAAGAAGGAGGCTTGGGGTGGGGTCTCCTGTGCATAAATACTGCCTCAGGGCCCCACCCCTTGTGCCTCACCCCATCGGGCAAACAATTTGCCCGAGCCCTGATTGGAGGTGAAATCACCTCATTCTGGCTCTCGCTCTCCCCTCCCCCTCCCTCGCAAAATCCTCCCCCCCCCACAGAAGCGTGGGGTGCGAAGGGAATTGCACTCATATCCTGCTTGTGGGATCCTGTGGGCAGCTGGTTGGCCACTGTGGGAACAGAATGCTGGACTAGATGGACCCTTGGTCTGATCCAGCAGGGCTTGTCTTATGTTCTTATGCCTCCAGCATGGAGTTTCTCTGAGCAAACATAGCGAATAAACAATTTCATGGGGGTGGATAAGGTTCATTGCACTGAGACATTTTAATATACTTACAATGATATCTACTCCTTAGCAGTTTGCCACCTATGAGAATTCATACTGGATCCCCTTGAAATCCCGATGAACTTTCAGTTATATTAGAGAGAACTATTCCCATGACCTCAGAACTAAATTCCCTCAGAATGGAATGTGGATTGGCCAAATGGGTCTTTTTGTGGAACCACATTCCATTTGTGACACAGACTCATGGATGCTATAGAAACCTTATTTTTCAGATACGCATCTCCTGCTGCTCCTCTTAGCCATCCATGCTGATGGTGACAGAGCACAATAGCAGCAGCAGAGTTCTCCAAAGAAACACACATAACATAACACAGGGCTATTTTTTTTAAAGTAGATGCTTTTAAAATAAATAACAGTAACACAAGATTACTTCTGTACTATACACCTGATGGCTACACATTTCTAGTAAGTATAGTTTCTGTTTCTTATATGTTACTTATTCTGTGAGGAAAGGAAAACACACGTAGTGGTGGGGCCGAGCCTGGAGTCGGCTCGTGGCTCGCTCCTGGCTCGGCCCTCGAGGCGGCGGCGGCCGATCTCACCAGCGGCAGCCGATCTCGCAAATCAGAGCGGCGCGGAGCGTTCTCCGCGCTTCTCGAGCTGCCGCCACCGCTGCTACCACCTCCGCCACCCCCCACAGCCGCCGGACCCCCCCTGCCACCCCCTGCCACCCCCTGCAGCCTCTGGACCCCCCAGCCTCCCCCCACCCCACCCCACCGCAGCCTACCTTCTCCGCGCCGCTGCCTCCGCCACCTCCGCTGCTGCCGGAGCCCCGCCCACGCTCTGTTTTAGCGGGGGGAACCCACCAAAATGGAGTGTGGGGGTCCCATCGTGTCACTTCCTCTGCTCCAGAAGGACGCGACAGGACCAGCGGACGGGGAGGCAGGCTCTCCGGAGAGCCGGAGAGCCTGCTGGCAGGTAAGCCCGCGTGGCCGAGTAGCTCGGACGGACACGAGCAGGCCCAGTTCGGGCTGCTCGGTAATGTCCGGGCTACTTGGCTACATCCTTGCTTAAAACCAGCAGGCGTCAGTTCAGTCTGTTAACTGTTACAATGTCCTAACCATCAGAGAGGGGGGGAAATGGAATTTCTAACTTGTTGCTAGGCAATGTCCAGCATTCCCTCCCCTGATACCACTAAATAGTTTGCTCCACTGAACCCTGCCCCCTGACTTCTCAGAGGAGCTTGGTTTCTGCCTTTGCCCTTTAAGTAGACTATAACAGGCTATCTTAACCTGCCTGCAGAGTCGACATCTTCTCGCCTCATATTCCAACAACTGGAAGGTGTTCAGATATGTAATGTTAGGCTTATAAAGATTTTTTTCCACCTGTTGCCTTTCCTTTCTCCTCCTTAGACTTTTCAGACATCTTGCCACAACAGGTATACAGAATGCATGGAGGAGGGAGCCTGGTCATACTCACTGCTCCTTCTCAAAACATTTCATGCACTTGCTGCACACCCCACAATGACAGTGTGTTTAATGTTAGTGTGAATGAGAAGTATGTGCACAGAGCAGCACACATGTAAATCTCT
The DNA here is from genome assembly GCA_021292165.1 of Shinisaurus crocodilurus. Classification (NCBI taxonomy): domain Eukaryota; kingdom Metazoa; phylum Chordata; class Lepidosauria; order Squamata; family Shinisauridae; genus Shinisaurus; species Shinisaurus crocodilurus. The sequence goes on along the minus strand of JAHFWL010000732.1, from coordinate 1,765 downwards.
TTGCAGCTTGGGTCCTTTCATGTTCCCAGTCAGTTTGTACTTTAAATACAGACCGAGAGAAATCCCCCAAAGCTCTCATTTAGTATCCTTACCTGTTGGCTATGTGCAAGTAATACAGTGAATGAGAAGCCATTATGAGACAGTGAAACATTTTAAAGCAAATCTGTATTAACATTTTTGCATCTATTTTATAAATGTTCATATGACAAAGCCTTTCAGAGCTAAGTACACAGGAGGAAGCTAGCACCATAACAGATATGCAAAGGAAGTGAAACCAGGCCTTGGTGAAATAGTTTGCCGTTCCTGGAAATATCAGGGTAATATGATTATATCTTAGCACGCAATTAAACACATGATGCAAATACAATGTTGCAGAGATATAAATGGAAAGGAAAGATGCTGGAAAAGCTTTTTTAATTCAGGCCCAGGTAATAGCTTTGGGGTCTCCTAATGTGTGGCTCAGAGAAAAGGGAGCATTACAAAGTCCTGAATCCTTCTGCAGCATGAACTGAAATTCCCCACTCCCCGGCTAAAGTTTAGGCAAAAGGGACTGCGGGACCTGAAAAAGAATGAGGAAGGGACTCCCCCCAACTTTGAAGACCCTCAGGGAGTAGACCCTTCAGCAATTGGTTGTTGTTTCCCTCCCACATCTGACATTTCAGGGCTGGAACCTCTTTAAATCCCCTTATGTAATCCACTGGAGGAACACTGATGGATATATTTTGGACTGTTGCAAAATGTGATTCCCCATTCTGAAGGGATGTCCCGTTCTGTTTTTGTTTTGCATTTTTGCATTCATGAATGGTGAGCTGGTGTGAGCAAAAGGAGAACGTTCGTGAACAGACTCACGTGAGCTGAACAAGGCGAGTTTGCTCTGAATGAGAATTTTTCAGGAACGTTCAGCAAGAGCAAACTCGCCTTGTTCAGCTCACGTGAGTCTGTTCACAAACGTTCTCTTTTTGCTCACACCAGCTCACCGTTCATGAATGCAAAAAAAACCCAAAACAGAACAGAACAGGACATCCCGCCGGGCACATTGAATGGGACATTTTGCCAATATGGGGGGATGGGGAGGCTAAGTATGCTATGTGATTTGTGGGGGACGAAAGGCTGTGCATTGGCCTTATGAACGTAGTTTGGCAATGTCAGCTTCCTATTCCTTATTCATCGGAGGAAAAGGAAGTGATATATCTTAGCTAGATTGCTAGACAACAAGATCAAGAGACATGTTAGGGCTTGATTACTGGAGGGCAGCCAACAGTTGACTGGTGGCCATATTTCTAACCCCCAGAAAGATGCTAAGCTATATCACTTAAGCAACACTAGAACTGTTTTTGTTTTGTTTTTAAAAAACCCCCTATAAATATCCTTACACCCAGTACTGCATTTCATAAGACAAAGAAAGAGGAGCTCTGGATGAGAACTGATGACAGTTTCCATCTGAAATCGTATCTGATGACTTCGTAGGAGAGAGGCCAAAGCCACTTATGGGATAGCTTCAGCCTTGCTATCTGTCCCAGAGCAGTAAATGATTTGGTGCTATAAGACTCCACCTGTATGAGGAAGTTGCCTTAAAAGCAGAATGTCACTTCCACCCCAGCCAAGGGGAAGCCAAGAAGACACAGTGACTCGGTCATCCACACATACGGTACAGCCATGACAGCAGGGGGTGGGCATTGGCCATCCTCCCTAGGTGCAGTTTGCTTACTGATGGACACCCACCTGGCCTCCCTTGTCACAGGCAGCATTAATGGGTCACTAGGGG